>JXWZ01010729.1:0-13218 GCA_000956215.1 Anopheles farauti No. 4
CATGATCATGCTTTTTTATGACCAACAACATAGCCATTGTTTCTTCGCCAATACTGCTCCCCTGCCCGCTACGGCGGCTGCTGATTATGCGTGACGTGAGTTTCAAACGTTACTCAGCTCAGCTGACGAAAAGCGCAAGACATCGCAACACGATTTGAAAAAGAACATTTTTGCTGAAAGTGCCGGCTTCTGGAACTTCTTTTTTTATTTCCTCCCTAAATTATGCCCGGAGAAAAGCTTAACAGAGCTATCGAAAGTCATATCGATTTGTATCCACTTAGGACCGACACGAGGCGTAGAATAAGGTTTAGACAAGTTGCTATAAAAAAGTGTCGTGAAAAACACACCCTAAAAGATTGAAGTAAAGATAGTATTTTAGTGGTGACATGCAGAATGTATTAATTGGGCATTTTATATGCTGCAAGCTCTTGTTTCAGTGATTTTGTCCGGACGTTCCTTATCAAAACGAAATCAGATGATTATCGCTTGATAGATAATATTTATGATTTTTTTATGGAACAATAATAGTTATTTACAGGAAATAATTAGAAACATAACATCGGATCAGTTAAAAACAGGGAGAATATGTTTCATTGACGCTGTAAAATATATTATAATGAAGATAAACTTAGGATGTTGATAAATTTATCATACATCCTCTGGAAAAAAAAATCTATAAAATAATATGAATATAACGAATAGTGCGCACCGAAGATAATAAAAAGTTATGTACACGGAAGCCAGTACAGTAAAAACCACCAAGCCAAAGAGAATCTTGCCCGCAATGAATAGATACTAAAATTATTATTACTATTTTTCCAAAAAATTGGGGAACTACCCCGGCATGCTATACGATTATTTGCTCAAATTTGTAGTGTTTTTTTTTTTTTTCATTCGTCAAAAACTTATCCATGCATTGTAACATGTTTAATGATTTTAAAAAATGGAAACATGATATAATCCATCATATAATCCTACCAATCTCAACTGTAAATGCAAAGGATTGGTTCATGCTAATCCAAGAATACCCATTATTCTTTCGAATTTAATCGGATCTAATATCCGATACGTATTCTATATGCCCACACTTTAGGAATTTAAGACGCACTTCAATGGCATGCAGTATTAAATGTCAAATACATGTAAGATGCATGAACGTTTCACCAGACAGACTAACAATTGTTTAATCCAACCAAAGCATTCTACATTGTCTTTTACACATTTTTAAATCAATGAAATATTTTAAATTGTTCCGAAACCTTATTTTCGGAATACCAACATCAGATCAAAGATTGTAAATAATTTTAAAACGTTAGAACGTGTTTTGAAAAATAAAATCTGTCGCATAATTAAAAATGTCGCTACATGATTTATATTAGTTCATTGAGAGTTAGATGAAACACATTCAAAATGAGTATTATTCAATCATTAAAAAGCTGTTGACATAAGAGATTTTTTTTTTAATGAGAGCAAAACCTCATTGACCTACAATGAAATGTTCGAGAAAGCTTCCACCGAGTCCACCTTTAAGCAATGTTGAAATAACTGAAGCCCAAGACTCAAAGCGGTCTCCCGGCCGTTAAAGGCACCGGCAACTTACTACGGTCATACAGCATCTCCAACCGAACCCCCGACAGGAAATCAAACAGTTTAAGGTAAACAAGGTTAAGACGGTCAAGCGCGGCACGTAACGCATAACGTGGGTAAACGCGAAAGTGTACAATGTATCTTATGGGCATGTGTATATGTTACCGATAGTTACAAATAAAATCATCGTCCCACACAAACTACTTTCTACTAGTGGCGAAGAGAAATGGGAGAGATGAAAAATTTGCGAAACCCTCAAGCTCAAGTACTCCAAATCAATCAAGCAACATCCAATTTTGGATGTAGTACTGACGGAACGGGTTACCACACACATCACCAGTAGAGTTTTGCAAACTAGTAATTGCGACACGTCCTGGTGGTATTGATACACAAAGAAACCTTCAGACGGAGATGGTCAGTGGCTGCGTTCGGTGAACAAACGCTACCTCTTCCTTCCTTTATGTCCGTTCTTAAACCACGTTTACGGAAGGCGCGCGAACATGCAAAGAAGAATCACTTCCTTCTCTGCGAGTGCGCGCAACGACCAGCAATCGACCTTTGCTGCAGACAAACCATCGATTTCCCGCTTCCCGCGATAATTAATGCGAATAAATATTTCTTTTCCCGTGCGCTAAAATCAATATACGATAATCATGGCAGAAACGTAGGTATTAGTAGTGGCGTGCATTGTGGCTTTGTCGCTCGCGCGTACTTACCTTCGGCGCTGGTTGGCTGGTTTGCTTGTTCGGC
This sequence comes from Anopheles farauti No. 4, assembly GCA_000956215.1. NCBI lineage: Eukaryota > Metazoa > Arthropoda > Insecta > Diptera > Culicidae > Anopheles > Anopheles farauti No. 4. The sequence goes on from JXWZ01010729.1 coordinate 2,338, forward strand.
CGACATGGTTGGATGCGTGGGCGGCAATTGCAAACGTGCAAGAGAATCGAGTACGCGGGTCGAAACACGATCTACGGTGTCCTTTCTTGAGCTTCCTTTTCTGCCTTGCGCGTACCACAAAAACGGACAGCAAGTCACACAGACTCCTAACCTGCAATAAAGAACACAGATGTGAGAAATCGCGATCGTAAGCGTCGTGATGATCGTGCTATAGGTGCTCTTCTGACGGAAATGTGGCGGAGAGCAAAATTTATGACCCGTTGGTGTCTGAAACTGAAATTAGCTGGTGCATGAAAAAGGGCTCCGCGTAGCGAAAGTTGTACGTTGTGCGAACAAAGCGGTGTGGGTGAATAAGATCACTAAAAAAGAAAACAAAACACCACTCTGTGGGTTACATTTTCGATGTCGCCTTTAACCTAACCACTGGAGGAAGCAGCAGCGCTAGCGATAGGCGGAAGAAGAAATATTAAGCCCAAATATGGGACCATCGTCCGTCATTGTGGTTGCTGTTTGAGTTCGAGGCTGATTTTATAGCCAGTCGCTCTGCGTCTGAAGCTGTGCTGATTGGGAGGTAAGCGATTCGTATTCGCTTCCAAAGTTGAAAGGCTCTCGGAAACAGAGAGACACGGCTCGTGTGCGCACAAACCAAAACCGAACAGGCATGCTCTGCGTGGGCCCTTCTTCTTCTCGGTGCGGGTGCGTTTACCCTTAACTTAACCGGTCCCAGCCGCTGCCCTAGGAAGGAAAGCTAATATGCGGGAACCAAAGACAACGATACGCACGATCCGATGTCGATCTGTGTTCGTCGCAAGGAGGTAACTTAAGCGATGCATCTCTCGTAGATAAAGTAGGAAACGTGGGGTGATATCGCTCGATCGGCGATCAACCCACCGACATGGTCTTAGAGCGTTTTCCGGATGTGCATGGGTGCAAACGCAAAAGTGACTCATACAAGACGATCGCTGCAACTCTGTCCAGACAACTCGCAGACGCACCAGAGAAAGAAAAAGTGCACCATACATGAAAGAAAGACATCGATTAAACAAGGGGCTTCTTCCTCTCGCGATCAATCTCCTTTTACGTGCGTATGCCCGAACAAACCAGAATTTCCAGCTCATTGCGTGCGTGCGACGAAAGAAAGTGTAAGTTTAGAGCAGGGCAATGTCGTCTCAAGTTGCCGAACAGCGCCTCGGACCGTAGTAAAAGTGGTTTAGATACACAGGAAGCTGTAATTGAACCGATTATGCTGAGATAAAGGGAAATTTGATCGTAAACTATGATAGCAAGTAGGATGGAGATTTAAACAGTTATGTTTATCGATAAGAAAGGATTGAATTAAAATAAATACCGCGTGGGCACGCTCTTCTAAGGCAATATTTGTCAGAAGGAGCTATACAACTGTAGGTGTATTAATTAACACACGACTTTAAATAGTGTTAGTACGACGAATCTTAGAACACTTCAGCATGTTGTTAAATGTAGCTAATTTTCATGGTTTACTTTAAATCCTCTTCTATACACCGTTCGTAAACAAAACGAGATGCGTAGAAGAATGCAAAATTTAGAACACAGCTGGTGTTACTGGAACGACAAACATTATTATCCAGTTCTTTGTATGCGTGTGTTTCACCCTCGAATGAAAGCAATGAACTCAGCAAACAACAGCACGCGCGCCATATGCAACCGGTGAAACAAAGCAACCAATGTGCGATCGCTATGGGCTGGAAAGCGGTAGCGTAAGTGAAACAGGACACAGAATTCGCCCGAAAACCAACAGAATAAAGCACGAGGGGGAAACTCTGGTAGCAACCGTCGTCGTTTTAGGCCCAAAAGCCTGCGACGTCATTTTTGATTGCTCTCGCCACAAACAAACTCGACCACAGTAACCCGATGTGCAATAATATAATGGGGGAAGAACGAGTTGACCGACGCTCGTTAAATTCGTGAAATGCGTGAAATTTCAACATGATGTCGAACGTGACCCTGCACGAAAATACTCACCGTATTAGCAAAAATAGGGGATTTACGCACAAACAAAACTGTTCAAAATTTGATACCGTGAGGCTAAAAATCACTACGTTTTCTTCGGTTTAAGTTCACAAAAGACACGGAGGACACGACGAGAACAACAACACACTTGCGCTCAAGATGCGATTTCGGTTTAAATTGAAAACGGTTGATTGCAAATGGGCTGCATATAAACGGCTGCCGGGCTGAGCATGTTGCTGCGAAACATCACAGTAGGGTATCCGGTTAACCCCAAAGCTGCAAATTTTAATCTATCCAACCTAGATTTTGTTTTTTCATTAGCACAGACCACATTTTAAGTTATAAAACACTTTTTGGTTTTCATAATGTTCAATGATACTGCCTCATACTGAACTTGTTACCGTCATTTTGTCTAACCGTATCTAGTTCTTCTCACTTTGTTAAAACAAGCGTTTTACAGCGTTTCCCACTTAACTCTGAATGACACATGCCCAAATTAATATAACTATTTTTTAAAAATTAGAATACGACATATGTTATTCAAAATTAAGTAAAAAATCTTGTGTAAATCTTCATAAGACGAAAAGAGTTGTTGGTATAACTAGTTGTAGGCACGATTATCAACCAATTCAATTAACCGGCACTTCGGATATTTAATGTTCTACTGTAAGGTTAAACATTCAAACCCGGATAAAATGTTTGAAACGGTTTTCACTTTCAATATTCAAGAAATCTGCAATGAAACTCTTACCTATTTTAACTATCTGAATTTCTCTCTACAATTGTATCAGGTCAAGGACTAAATGTAACTATTAATAACTTTTGATATTATTTTTAATTCTACTTCTTCAAATATAGTAGTTAAGCTGATGGAATAGATTCCTCGTATAACAAGTTGTTATGCATCATAAAAGAAGGGTGAAGAAAAACTTCAGCTTTGGACCAAATAACACAAGTTTGACCTGGCAAAAATTTCTAGCTATTATATTTTTTAATTCAAATTTTCTATTTTACTAGATGTCACTACATACTGGATGGTCTAACTCGTTAAATCTTTTCAAGACATCCACATGGACAATGTAACCACGACTTTTACATTATACTGCACATAGTTCGTTCTATATTTGTTTAACATTGTAACATCTTTTCAAAACCACTTCAACCGAGCATGGAAGTCTGGAGGGATCATGCGACAAATATTTAGAAAATATGTATTATGGAGATCGTCAATGAATTAGGTACAATAATTCTACTAAAATTACAGGAGTTGAACATAAGGTTAATGAATTTATTCATGCGCACCTGAAATGTTAGAAAATGTATTCCAAACAAACAGGAAAACAGGATAATCATATAGCCACAAGTAACAATGCTGTGTATATTTATTCACATCCTATATGTCTGTACAGCGTTTATGCGTCAAATAAATTAGAATTTATCGCAGATTAGAAACGAAACAGAATAAAATAAAGAAAAAAACAAACAACAACACACCAACACCCATCGTAATACGTCGTTGTTTCAGTGCATTCTATATGCCATTGCCAAGATTCCTATTCCCTGTCATTTCTGCTCACCTAGGGTGGGCCTCATCAACCAAATGCTAGTAGTAGTTTCGATTTCCGTAGGCTATGTTTAAGGCGACATGGTGGGCGATCCTCTACAGCCCAACGTACGAACAGAAGCAGAAGGTGAGAAACAGGATGCAGATGATAGCGATGATCGTCACCCATGCTGGTAGTGAATCTGAAACATTCACAAGAGTACATAAGTGGGGGAAGGGAATGCTTGGTTTGGTGACGGCACTTACGGCGATAGGGTAAGCTGTGAACGCAGATGCGATTGTCGACGGAAATGGAAAGAACCGCCGCTTCCGTGTCACCGGTAATAGCGGGCCCGTTGAAGTTGGTCACCGGGAGGAATTCCAGCCCGGTGACAAACATTGCGTGTGCATTCGGCACGTGCAGTACTCGCTGCATACTGAAGGCAATGTAGATCGAAACCGAGCCGCTAAACATCGTGCCGATGGCAACGAAGCGCCCATCGTCGCGTACCGCCAGTGCCGCCAACGATTCGTCAATTTCTACCACTGCTGTGAGGCGGCCCACTTCTGGGTCCCACTGCTGCAGCAATCCCTTCGCCTTGCCCGACTTCGCAAACGGATTAGCGAGCGTAAACAGCCGAAACTTGTCCTTCTGACCCTCGACCAGTCCGTAGCGGCAGCGTTTCAGCAAGTAGCGACAGTTAGCCGGTGGATTCCACACCAGCTTTTTCGATTCCTTGTCCGGGTTGATCGACCAGATTACGCCCAGACCGTCCTTCGCGATCGACACGATGTGCTTGCTGTCCGGGCTGAAATCGAGGTCATCGATTTCCTTCGTGTGTGCCGCAATATCCGATGCGATCGTCATCTTTGGAAAGTTCCACACACGCAAATGCCCGTCCATGCCACCGGTTGCCATGAGGCGTCCGTTCGGGCTGATCCGCACCACTCTTTGCAGTGGTTCCGCCTCGGTGAAGTCCGTCTGGACCGAATCGGCCGTTTTAATCTCGAAGCGTATTTGTTTCCTCTGGTCCCCGGTCGGTGTTGGCTTACCATCGTCCGACTTTTTCGGGTCCACATTCGGCGCAGGCACTGGGGCAGCGGGCACCGTTGTCAGTATGCGCTGCTGTGAAATGCTTCTTCGTTTGCGCATCCCATCGGATTCCGGTTTGCTTGCCGAGGATGCAGATGACGGTGAGGTGGAGCCGGTATAATCGCCAGAATCGATAATTGTGTTCACCAGATACATCTGGCAGTGGCTTTCCTGTCCCGCCATTAGAAGTGTTCGCTTTTCGTCGTTCTTTACCGCACAGTTCATCACCACCGTTGGACCCGTTTCGTGCCGTATTACCTCGTCCGCCACGTACTTTTCACCGTCGTGGTAAATTTCGTAGATTTCCTAGCAAACAAAACAACACATTTTATTTCTGCTATAGTCGGTTGTGTGCAAAGTGAGGAGCAGCTGCTTACGAATCCATTGGCGACCCCCGTTTTGGAGGCTCCACCGCCACCAGCGACCAGGACGTGTCGGCTGGTGAGCATTTCGATTGCGTACAGTGGGAAATTAACGCGTGCCAACAGGCCGTCTGCGGGTTTTCGGGCCGCGGACATGGTTGCACTTTTCACTTAGCGTTTACCCACCAACCGTTGGAATGTATTGGCATGGAATTTTAGGAAAATTTGAAACGAAAACACGGACACGGGAATCGATTATTTTCACTTCCACGTATGAAAATAAATAAATAAAAGAGGTTAGCTCATGCCAACAGGGAGCTAGTGATACAATGACAACCGTAGAACAATCTATTTTCGATGTATTTTTGGCTAATTTTGCGCTTGTTCTATAATAACAAGTATTTTCAATGTAATCAATACCCAAATAAAAGGGTTTTTATAAAAATGTCATGTAGCTTCAAGGAAAAGAAGATGCCTTCATCAGAGAAATATGACATTCGATTCTTGTAAATTTTAATCAGCTGTTTCGGTGACACGCTGTGAAAATGACTTTTGAACTGCTATTCAGCACAAATTCAGCAGCTGCTGCTTTTAGTTTATTTTCGACGCTTTAATTTTTTCCTCAATACTTTACAATGGAAAAAACTAAGTTTGAACAAAACAAAAATGACCTAACAAAAACACAATTTCATTCAATCTGATTTTGAAATTATTGTTCAAATAGTTAATCCTATATTATAGTTTTACAAACCAAGATATCAAAGACAGTTTAAACCCAATCTGATCACAAGGGAGTAAGAGATTCGCAGCATCAACGTAAATAAACAATGCTGCGAAACAAATAATTAAAATAACTTAAAGACGAAATCGCTTTCATTCCATTTATGTGCATCGACCCCTGCTGATATTTTCGTTAAAAATTGAACGAATTTATATTCAATAGTCGTCAGCGCCATCTACTGCAGGTGGCTAGAGGTAATTATAGCCAAAATTGCGCCTTTATGCTCGTTAGTGAGAAACTATAGAACTAATAATATTTCCTATAATACACGCTGTGTACGTGAAAATCCAAACGTTATAATTATGGTTAATCAGAAATACGTACGCAGCTACAAAAATTATGGAAGACTAAAGGTTCTAATTTTTGATTGTATTATACTAAAAAGCGTCTTGATTTAGTCCTTAATTTAGACTATAAATGACGCTGTATATTTTCGTTAAAAATAGGTACTTTAAGCAGGTGCTAGAAGTAAAAAAGTAAAATTCTAGTAAAAATTTATTGATAACTACTGTAAATAAATGGCGTTATACAAATAAAACTATAAATGCACCAGATTTGCATTAATTTTACGCAAAGTTCGAAAGATACATTAGACACCTTGACAAATGACACCGGCTTTGTAGTTGACTCCATTTTTATTTTGTTTGTTTTGCAAAGATTCCGGTAGCCAAGAGTTCGCTTTAGATTTGATTCCTTTCCATTTTTCCTATATTTCCGGTCTAAATTCTTTACCACGTTTAACATGTGTGGCGGCGGATTGCTTATAACGAGCCGCAGTTTTCTGTGGTTTACGGTAACGCTCATCGCGTGCATGACTCTGTTTGGTGCGATCGTCCTGCCGAAATGGCTCATCGGTCCGGAGTGGATAGAGATTCCGAACGAGGAAGGCAATTTTAGCATCTACCGCCATCCATCGGTAGGCATTTACAACAGGTACAGTTCGAGATGACGCCTTTTATCGCATTTGCACATTAACGAGTACGGTGTTTGCAGATGTAAGCGCATGGGCCGTGCGGAGTACAACTGTGGCAACTTCGATCTGAACGGGCTGTTGACGGATTCGAGCGTTTTCCCGGTGCCGTGGAAGTTTACCATGTTTCTGATGTGTGTCGGTACGATGCTCCTCGCCCTTACGTTGGTTATCATGCTCAGCGTCTGCTGCCGGATGCATTCGTTCTTCGGATTCAGCATGCACAAACTATTGTGCATCTTTCAGGCCATCGCCGCTATGATGGTGCTATTCGGCTATCTGATCTATCCGCTCGCGTGGGACGTGCCGCGTGTGCGGAAACTTTGCGGCCCGGATTCGGAGGCTTACTCGCCGGCCGACTGCACGCTGGGCGCCTCCGTGTATCTCGGTGCGATCGGTGTCCTGCTCGCGTTTCTCTCCACGGTACTCAGCCTGAAGGCGGAGGTTGCTTACTACAGCACGAAAGCCCAGCGTCGCGTCATCGATGGGCAGGTGCTGGTGTGCGTGATGTAGGAGAAGAAACAAACGAATCTCTTCCCGCAGTCACCTGGAGGGGAACTATATTGTAAGTCTTCGCGTGACATTCTAGCGCACAGGAGAAAATTAGCAAGCATCTAGGTGGCAGAAGCGACATCAAAGATGGCTGGCAAATCGTTACGGTTGTGTTCAGTGTCGTACACTACTCTGATTTCGGAAGCACAAAGAACAAAATTAAACCAAAGGCCTTTCCTCCTTCTCAGTAGGCAGCAAACATTCGGGAGGAGACAGAACACTACACCAAGAAACGTCCAGTGACTCCATGCCAGTGTAACGTAAAGTCTAAAGGAAACGCGTGCTCTCTTATATTAACGAATCTCAGTGCCTTTTGAAGCATATTTGCAGGCACAATTACGCGCATTATTAGTGTTAAGAGTAAAGAACATTCTTTTTCTCCGGAAAGCTATTAAGTGCCAACGTATTGCATTTTGTAAGCCATATTTACACTAATTTCTCTGTCTTTTAGAAATATACAACATCTTTTATAGCCATTTTTTCTTAACAAATCTTTTCTAATCGTTTATCGCTTATTCTGCTCGAACAAAATGATGAGATCACAAACAATAGTTTTCACTGTTTACATTTTCGCCTGCCTTTTGTTCCCTCGCCAGCACCCTTTCCTTTCGATGCCTTCTCCGCCTTCAGCTTGTCGATGTACACGCTGTGGCCAGTTTTCTTGAGATGATCGAATAGTTTGTTTTTCGATACAAACTTTTCCCTACACGTTACACATATGTGATCGGTAGAATCCGCCTCACCATCCGACGCTTTCGTGGACTTCGAAGCTTCAGAAACTTCCGGTACAATCGGCTCTTCCTTTTTCACTGCCTGCTTCGGTTTGCTTTTCTGACTCGAACCCTCGGTTGTTTTTCCTTTCGCTTTGCCTTTTCTGTTGGATTTTTTACCTCCTCCGGTCCAATCGTCATCGTCGTCACTGGGTGCGGCTAGGTTTGCTGTGCGGCCAAGCCGTATGCCAATCGTTGCGCCGCTGTCCGTATCGTTTGCTTCATCGTCGGATGATTTTATCACAGTAGCCGCACTGTTAAGTACTTTCTTTTTAGCTTTGTTTTTCTTTTGCTTATTTTTCGTCGCTTTCTTTTCTGTTTCTTCATCCGTTTCGGGATGTTCGTGGTCGGAACCGTTCAGAGGCTCGTCATTCGATAAGCTTCCATCGTTTTGCTCTTGTTCAGCGTCTATCGCTGCATTTTCCTCGATTTCTTCACGCATTTCTTTCCGAAGAAGTTCGACGTTTAGCTTATGCTTTTTGGAAGATTCGTGATTTTCGTACGAACTGCGATTGGCAAACATCTTATCGCAAGCCACACAATACAGATCGTCCACGTAGAAGCTTTCCTCGCCGTTTTCGTTCCGGCTTACGTTCAGACCGGCCATTGCATCTTCCATTCCATTGATTTGATCCGCTTCAGCGTCCGACTCGTCCTCGGAATCGTTGGCGTACGCTGCTTCCAGTTTTCTGTCAGAAAAAGAGAAGCTATTAACAATACAAGCATTGCGATCGTTCATAAACATATGACATTCCACTTGAAACTAATGTACGCCTTTTAACACGACAAGTTAGTTTTAATTAGGCAAGTTAGGCCATTTCTTGTTTCTCTTTTAACATACCTTAACTGCTCCTCGTACGCATCGTTGAAAAGGTTCGACGAGTTGCGTTGCTGCTCTTCGATTTCCTGCTGATTACGACGTATCTGTTCCAAGCGTTTTTGCTCTGATTTCAACCTGTTCTGGATGGCTCGTTCCTCAAGTAGCTTCTTATACGCCTGTACGCGTTTATCACGCTTCTTCACAAAAAGTACCAGACTGCGAATTTCTTCGTTCCGCTCCTTGCGGGCCTTTTGCAGCACTTTCTTGTTGTCCTTTTCGATAGCCTTCAAGATACGCCGATCACGTATCTCGGCTACGTTGTGCGGATTCAACCAGGCGTAGCTTTTCTTGGTACAAAAGCCCTCCCAGTAGCCGTAGAACAATCGCACGATCGTTTCATAGTCGGACTGCGAGTTACCGAACTTCGGTATGGTTTCGAATTCTTCCTCTGTGTCAAGAAACTCGACTTCCTCCGTGGCCAGCTTGTTGAACACTTCCGCGTATACCGCGTAGAATCCCCCCGCTTCGTCCCCGTAGCCCTTGTAGCACGCGGTGGTAAAGTATGGGAATACGTCCAACGAATTATCCTCGTAATCCGTATGGCCACCACGTAGGATTTGTTCGCGATGGTTATCGTACCTAGGGACGGAGAGACAAGCTGTGTTGGTAAACGCACATAAGCCCTTCGCTGCAATCTTACCACGCGCGTTCCTGTGGATCCGAAAGCACATCGTAGGCCGCCTGCACGAGCAGAAACTGTTGATTCGCTTCCTCGGCATTGTCGAGATTTTTGTCCGGATGCCAACGGAGAGCTAGTTTGCGGTACGATTTCTTAATCTCATCCGCCTCGGCTGTGCGTGTGATTCCGAGCACCTCATAGTGGCACTTCATTTTCTTTTAAGGATTACTGTATGTGAATTTTCTCTGCAAAACCAATTGAAAATCACAGATTTGCCAACGGAATGGAAAAAAAGAAATTTTCGTTTTGACAGTTCCACCGAGCGCATGCAATGAAAATAACAACAAACATTTCACGTTGTTCGAGCCGGCCAGTGCTAGCTTGTGGGGCTGTGTCTATACCTGTAGTTGAGGTGTTGAGGCATCTCGCATCTCGCTTGCGCAATTCGAGCTGCATATCTTCGCCGGCGATTAAAATGGACGTTTTTTCGAAAAAAAATTTTTTGCATCTCTTTCGCGCGCCGCATCGCCAACAAAAACCAAGAAAAGTTATCTTCAACCATTCAAACTCTACAATGCAAATGAAATTCAAGAAAAAACCACAAATCGCCGAACAGCCATTACGCTGGAATTGAACAAAAGAAAACTTAAATATGAAGAAAAGGGTAAAAATAATTACAATCCAAACCACTAATTTCTGGAGATACAAAATGCATAAAAATTGCGCAAAGATTAACAAAAGACACTTTGCATGGTAGAATCTGATCAGTTGTTAACTTTTAAACATGTTCATGACGTCAAAATTAATAAGAACAGAATAAAAAGATAAATAGCATACTTTTTATTTTTTCCACATTCATGATATACTTTATAATCCAAACTAACACCTATAAAAAGTTTCTTCAAACAATGGAATAATCGTATTCAAAATAGGCTACAGCTAGGTTGAGAATAGGCTACCAAAGAATAATACATGGAATCGATATTGAAGCACTACGAAACAAGTTAAATAAGATACATCAACTTACAAATCAATTTCAATTGATCTGATCAATTTGATCGACCATCTCAAAACAACTTTAAAAGCACAACTTCATACGGCATAGGAAAGATTGAGCACACTAATAACAAAGTGACCAAAACGTACTCTGATAAACATATTACGAACAGCAATCAAATATATTGCAAGAAACCCTTATAGTCATGATCTTGAAATAATTGAAAGCAGTCTACGCAGCTTAGAAAACAATAGTAATAAGATCATTGACAACCAAAATAACCATAAACACATTACTTCAAAACAGGGTTAATGATATTTCATCA
>JXWZ01010730.1:0-15468 GCA_000956215.1 Anopheles farauti No. 4
GGAGAGGGGTTGCGCTTTTGGTTGTTTTAGTTCGATTCCTTTCGCACGCTTCCCTCGTTCGGTGCTTTCATCAAACGGGGCATGGGACACCCAACGGGGGAGGTGATCGTGTTCGGGGTAGCAATTTTATGTTTGATGAATATCGCCGCCTGCGTTCGATAGATGCGGATTTTACAATAGTTTACGAAGCATCCGATGTGCGATAGGGATTATTGGTATGTCGACAATCGGCATTTCGGTGGAAGTAAAAACGAGTGAGCGAGCGAACGCGACGGGATGTTGGCTGTGATGGGCAATGTTGAATGTTTGCGGTTGGTGTAATCGGATAAATGGTTTAATTTTCAGCGTGACGTGGTTTGTACATCAGGTACAGAATGGTAACGCTGACTTTATTGTGGAATATTTGGTATTGGAGAAATTTTTTAAAATCCATAGCTTTTTTAAAATGAAAATTGCTTCAAATATGTAAACTAAACTATACATGTTTTTAAATGTAAATAATTTTTTAAGTACCTTAGCTGATACGTTTTATTTTTTTGTGAAACATTTCTCGATGATTTCACAAAAAAAAACTGTTTGTTACTGCGACTGGGACAGTTTCAATAAACTTGAAAAGGGATTAAAGGAAAAATGTTTTTTTTATGAATCGAAATATAAATTAATATTTCTATGTCGTAGCTTTAATATAATTCTAAATTTAAAAATAAAAAAAAATTATTCCACTTAGCATTTGACATTTAGTTTATTCGAAATATTTTTTTAAACGTTCGCATCATCAAACGGTTTATAATGTACATATTGAACACTTTCCATTTTTTAAACATATTGCTTATAATCATTTCTTATTCTTTTTCTTTACACCTTTCAGATTGGTATCGTTTTCAACTGAAGCCGATTTGAGCCCATGCCAAGTGGTAAGTGTTGGGTGTTCGCTTTTTATCCAATTTACTTTCATCTCTTATACACCGCGCTGCACACAGTGGCGAATGTTTTCCCCTTTTTCGCGAACTAAAACAAAAACACGTACATCCTAAGTGAAGTTGACTGTTTGTAACCAGCTTCACATTTTTGCTTTTCTTCAAAAACCCCCAAACCAACCCACCGTGTACGCGTTCGGTTCCCATTTTAGCGTACACGATTTTCTACTTTCACCCGGCCGGGCGGATAGGCGAAAGGTGGGTGGGGATTTGTTTTTTTTTGTTTTTTTTTTTGTTCGCCACTGCACTTCGGTGGAGCGAATGCGCGAATACCGTTTTCCGTCGCGTCGCACACAAACAAATCGCAAAGTGATTGAAGTGGCAGCACGAACGCTGGCAAGGTAAAGAATAGCCAAACTACAAACGAATGTATGTACACGTTGGTTAGTGGTGGTTGGAGGTAAGACGACGGAGGCGGAAATAAATCTACCACTTCGGACGCGACGTGTTCTCACGACCGCCCGATAAGGATGGATGTGAAAGCGCACCAAGGCGCACACAATGGAAAGATGAATTTATATTTCATCTTCGCACGCTTCGCTGCGTTGTGTGAAGCTTTTCCCGCCCCAGTTTACCATCCTTGCCGTTTCTTTTAATGTTTCCAGCTCAAACCCCGACTCCGGTGTCTGCAGCACGGCACAACATTTGCACCCGGTACCAGAGTGCACCGGAGTGCAGTGTGGAAAATTATGAAAAGTGACAGTTATTTATTTCTCGTTGCTACAAACGCCGCCAACGTTGAGTGGACGTGCCCGGCGTGTGTGCGCTATCGCGTGCAAAGGTAGAACAAGAGGGAACGATAAAAGGGGAAAGACAATCGCAACAAGGACACCCTGAAGCAGGAGTTCGTTTCTTCCGGGGCGGAAGGATACGATGCGTGCGTCACCGTTGCAGTCATTGTGTTTTTTTCCGGAGCAGCAAAAAAAAAACACGCATAGTTTCCCCTATACCCCATGCTACCAGGAACCGGCACACGATGCTCGTTTTATTCATCTGTCAGCCTGGGCTTGTCCTCTATAATTGCCGGCACGTCACGTCACCAACGTCACTGTCACCGTTTTCGGAGGAGTCCCTTTTTCATCTTGCTAAAGGCAGGAAAGAAATACAACCACAAAAAAAAGTACACGTAACAAAATACTCGCCGACTGCTCCAGTCCGCGTTATAAATGACACTGCCAGCATTTTTAATAACATTTTCACACCGACAAGCTATTTCGCCCTGTTCTGCCTCTCCTCTTTCCCATTAAAGCAGCACGTCCTTGAGAAAGCTTCATATACCGCGCTTCTTTCCCCTCCGCCCTTCCCAAACATGAAACCGGCGTGAAAACAACGGTGCGATTGTTTTTGTTTGTTTTCACCCCGTTTCCCGCCCCAAGTTGCCCAGCGTACGGAACCGGATTGTGGTTCAAGGATTCAAGGTTTACGGAGCTGCGGTGGAAAAACAAAATGGGGAGGAAAAAATCAAGCAAGGACACGGCCCTGCGAGCAAAGCCTTTTCGCCTTCTGTTTTTCGTGCCGAGGTAAAGGTAAAGAGTTTTTGTCATCAGCGGCTTCTCGCTTTCGCGTTTGCTGCTGGCCACAGCCGTCTCCAAATCCGTCTGGTGATTTATAAGTCCAGGGGTGCCGAATCAATCCTTTCGGCCGTAATGCTCGCAACCGGCACCCCTCGGCACCGGTGAGACAAACTTTTTACCTGTTCTAATCTCCCGCCGGTGCCGGTGGTGCCACTTTTTTTTATTAATTTCACACCACTCAGAAGCACCGGCCCGTGAAAAAAGGCTTTTTGGGCGTTTGGGTGTTGCGGCGAAAAAACTGTTTTCATTCTTTTCATCACGTGAAACATTACCACAGTTGAGGTTGGGGTTGGGCCGTTTCCAGCCAATTCTGTTGTCAACACCGGTTGGGATTTCGGGTTTCTTTCGTTCGAGGTGAAAAGTTTCGGTTCATAGTGACCTTGAAAGATTCGGTTTATGGTTAGGTAGAAGGTTAGAAACTTTCTGATTAACTTCTTGTTTCCTATTTATTCCCTCATTATGTAACAAATCTACGAAAACAGCACATATCATATTGATCTGCAGGTTTTTCTCACTTTTTAACTCCACCGATGGGAGCCATATTTGCATCCTCCATCCATATTTATCAATACCACTTCGAACACGTGTCGTTCCGTTTCCAACAGCAAACAACTACCACAAACTCGGTTAAGATTCTTTCAACGGATCGATGGCTTCTACGCACGGACAGCAAAAGGAATGGAAAAGCACTTTCTTCGCACCCGCACGGGCGAAAGCTTAGGCTGACTGGTATAACAAATTGCTATCGATAAGGATCTGTCAATAGCCCTGAATATATAATCGAAGCATGAATAATAATTGTGACCGGTAGTAAAAAAAAAATAAGAAAGGAAGGAGAAAGAACACCGTAGAAACGAACCCATACCAGCAGAACTCGATCCTCCCTCCTGTCCGAGATGTCGATAGAAAGTTTTTTTTCTGTGACAAACACTTCCATCAAGTCCAGTTCTCGAAAGCCCGTTCCGTTCTTGGGGCAGCTGTTTCCGTGTTTGGTGAGCGCGTTGTTGTTTTATGCATGAGACCTAATGAGCCTTCCGAAATGAACATTAGAGCTACATTTTATTACTGACCGGTTGATAAATTTGCTTAAAAACATGCGGTCGAAATGGGCAACTACAACGCGCGGCAAAAGAGGATAAGCCAAGCTATTGTCTGTCGCAAGATTGCTCCCGAAGAAATGTCTCAATCAAAGGTATGCCTCACGCGAAAGCTACTTGTTGACAGTCGGAAGAGCGAATTATTATTTGCTGTCATGCAGTAATAGACCCTGTTTTGGACCCTCTGCCCAAGCACACAGAGACTTCGAAGCTCTTCTTCCAGTGTGGCCCCTTGTCCGGTCACGCAAAGCCCGTAATATTCTCTTCCAAAGTTGGTCGTGGAAATGAAACATTCAGGAATTGGAATAACTACATTAGCTTCTTAATTTTACTATCTGTTGCTGGTTGCTGTTGCTGTTTTGCTTGGTAGCCACCACCTTGCCGGTGAAGAAAAGGAACCGAACCGTGGAACCATGGGCAATAACTGTGACGTGGCGGGGAAAGAAAATGAGGAAGACGAAATCGTGAGCCTTCTTCCAGCCGGCCGTCGTCGCCTCCCATTGGTGGAATGTAAAATTCACCCACTGGTGGCATCCTACCGGCGGCGGCGCTACGTGTTCCGGAATGGGGTGGAAAGTATGGCATCATAATTTATTCCTGTCATGATGGTGAGTGCAGGAATTTCTGGGACAGTTCCGAGCGACTTCGCTCGTAGTTTGATTTCTTTCTGACCGTACCGCGCACGGCTGGCAGGTGGGAAAGGAAACAATTAACTAGGACACTGACGCGGGTGGTGAAAAACAAGAAATAGTTAGCAAACAATTGCTTCGCACGCACTGTTTTTCCAGGCCCAAGAAGACCGTTTGCTAGCGAGGACGGAGATCACAGGTACGTGCCATGATTGATGGAATCGTTAAATTTAATTACGGAGGCGTGTTTTGACGCTCAAATCCAACTGGCATGGAGTTGCTTACAGATATACGATGTTATGTTTTCTACCATCTAAAATGTTAAAAGATTTTAGCGAAATTTCCTTTTGAAGTGTCCCTTTGGAGATCTTTAAGAGTTGCTTTTGCAGCTACGACGTAACCGTTAATTTTGATATTAAAAATGTGCATTTACATGAATTGAAAGATAATCCGAAGCTTTCAATTGATATAGGGAATAGTTTGGAGAACATTTAAATAGATATCTCTAGGAGTCAAAGAGTAGTGGGGAAGTTTTTTATTTTAGTAAAAAGTGTTTAATACATAGTTTTTATAATTTAATATGAACGATTTTGTTGTTTTGCATCAATCAAACGTCATTCATGTGAAAGCTGTCTCTACACTTTGAGTAAATGCTGTCATACGGATGCTTTGGACGAGCCAAACAAACAATTGCATAAACAAAGATTCACAAAAAACCTTCCTTTCACTCCCGAAATGGTGTCCCGAACACTCCAATAAATGACCTTTTCAAAAGCAACGTAATATCGAATAAGTGTCACTGTGGGCACGGAAATATTTTTCCCTATCTCGCACGGATCGAACACTTGCCTCCCACCAGGGAGGTAAAATTTCCGGAAGGCAGCAATAATTCTGCCAGCATTAACATACCACCGTCGAACCCATGTTACGAAGCATGACGTCATGACAAGGGGTCACCGCACCGGAGGCAGGAATTAAATATATACATCAATTCATTTCCCTTCCCCCGTCCAAACCCGAACAACTCCTTCGGCAAGGTGAGGTTTTTTTTTTGTTGTTTGTGGCACTTCAACTTCACCGGGTATGTCGGTAATTTGGGCAACTGGAACGGGCAGCTTCCTTGCAGCAGGGAAAGCAGAGAAATTGGCAACAATTGGCTCGTAGCGCTGGCGCGCGAGCACCATCTTGCGGAACCGAGTTTCTATTGCGCCTTCCTGTCACCAGGGAAGCGCCAGGAAGAAGATTCACTTCCATTGCGCGTTCGCGTAATATCCTGCCGCTGGCGTTGATGGGCGACTGGAAGCTATCGCCCTTTACACGTCCTTATCTCGTCCCTATCGCAGGAGCACCAGCGCCACCAGCAGAGCGCCCAAACCCGCTGTGGTTCGGGTTCTATTTATAGGTCCCTACGCTCACTATCTCTCACACACAAGCAGACGCACACGGCGCTTTCGTTCGCACTCGGTAGGCCGCCCGCCCGTACCAAAGCCGAAGCCGCGTAGTAATGGCGTTCCGTTTCCAATTTCTTCCCTCGGTAAAAAGGGCGCTCGGGTGATAAATTCACTCCCGGGTTTTTGCGCTACCGCTGGCACCGCCACGTCCTGTACGCAAAGTGTCGCAAAGAGCGACAGAAGATCCTTCAATTAGTTGCTCCCCGACCCCGACCCCCGGTGGTGCCCTCAGTCAAAGACCGGGGTTTATTCCCTTTTCGGTTTTATGGTTTTTCTGGGAAGTGTAAAAACGAAAAAGAGAGATGGAGCAAGCAACGGCCACATCTTTAACGGTCGGTTTTCTACCGTCCCTACCCGAGTGGGGAGCGGGAGGAGCAGGGGCAGAAGGAAAAAAAAGCCATTTCAAGTGCCATTGCTCGTTAGTTGCAAAACGCGCGCACGGCATTGTTGTGCGGGACGTACGCGCGTGTGCTGAAGGATCAATTGACCGGCAGCTAGGACGCGCCCGCCAGCCAATTGGGCTAGGTGTCCGGATGGGAAGGTAGCAAGAGGCTGAAAAACTGTAAGACGAGATGAAACCGACCAGAACCGACGGCCCCGACGGCGAGCATGTGTCAAGTGGCACTAGGAGCCGCTTTCCTGAAGGACTCCCATCGCTGCCAGGATGGCAGGCTGTTCACAGTCCCCCCCCTCCCCCCCTGTCCGGGGCGTCCTTTCGTTATTGATTTTCCTCCATTCAATTAAAATACATCACAAGAGCACACAGACGCACACCGGCGCAAGGCGAACAAATCAAATCCCCCACCAAACAGCCCACACGCCGCTCCTTTCGAGAGAGTCACCTCGCTCGCTCTTTCACTCGTCCGCGCAACGGCTTCACTGCCGAAATGGTAATCGGGAAGGATGTAAGGATTAAGCGGAAGTCTAGGTGGCGGGGCGGATTGCAGGGGGAAAAACGGGGGACGTACGTCTGGTGAATCACAACTTACGCCGGCACTGGGGAAAAATGGTAATGCGTCGCTCTTGCTCTCGGACCGTTCGCTTACGTCCGTGGAATACTAATGTGGCGCTGTTCGGCGAGAGCTTTTCTGCGCTTCTGTTTCGAAAAAAAAAAAAAACACACACAACCATAAATGTTTTACAAGAGCAAGAAACACACTCACGCAGCAGCCTTTAAGTACACACCAGAAACATAAGATTCAATTGCAAGAAGGTACTAAATTTGTGCTATTGTAAGCCTTTTCGCTGGATGATCTTCTTCTTGTGCAAAACATACAACAGAATAAAATTAATGCAAAATAAAAGCATGAACTTAATTTGGCTACGAGTATATTTGAATTCCGTTTCAAGTGTTTTATGTGTAAATACGTTCTGTAGATCTAAGAGATAGATAAACATCCATAAGTAGATGAAATATTTCAACCTTGGTTTCGAACTATTTAAAACAGAAATTTTACATTTTTTTGTATTATAAACAAATATTTATATTTAATATTTATATTTAAATTCATTTTAGTTTTACCGGAAACCGTTGAAGTTACCGGTAAAACTAAAATGAATTTAAAATTAATAGAAAAAATGTAAATTATTGTATGCAAGCAAGTTGTAGAGGTCCATCTTCTTTACGGATACATTCAGTTTAGAGTGGGTTCTTGTTTGCAAGTACATGTTTTCTTAGTGTTTTCCTATTGTGATTACGTATGTAATATGTTGCTTTAGCTTCCTTATAAAAACAGAACGCCATATGTGCACCTACTTTTTTCTCCCAATGTGCCCGTGTTCCTGATTTTAATCGCTCTTGGAATGATCATTTTCACCCTTGTCCCCCTCCAGAGCAGTTGGTTTGTAGTGTCCGTGTGCGTGCTGCTAGATCGGCTGCAATAAATAACGATTCAAAATAGGCACGGCCAAAAGCAGGCACATTCGCTGCATGCACCAGCTCCGGACCAATAATCAACCGTACAAATCATTCCCTGCCACCTAAATGGTCCCACCCATCAAAAGCTACACAAAACACGGCGTTGGTTTGGGTGTTTTTTGGGGCGCTACTCAGCTTTCACTTTCTCGGGCGTTCGGACAGCATCGCCTCACCGATGCTTCCGTCTACAATGTGGCGCCATCATAAATAACGACATGAAAGAGCACATCATCCACAGCATTCGTGTCGCACGTGGCGCACATTCGCTGTGCGAACGTCGGAAACGAAATGCACGGTTTCCATATTGTTCCAGCACGTACAAACAAACGCACAGACACACATCAACACAGTTCGCGTCAACAGCCAAAGACGGTGGCGAGCGACGAGTCAGCTCAAGTGTGTGAAAAGTTGTCGTGAAAATATGTAAAGAAAAGCATCCCCCCTTCTTTGCTCGGGCTGCACGGCACGCATGCGCCCCGTCTTTTGCTACACCCGCACCAACACCAACGCTGGCTGCCTGGAGTTCGGTTCGGTGTGCGGGAATCGGTTCGAACGCTGCCCGGAGTGATGGAATAGGGAGCGAAATTATTTCAAGCACGGGCAAGTTGTTGCTCGCTTTGATCGGGGCTGCTTCTTTGAAACGCATCCCAATTCACCTCCTGCAGCGGTTGGCAGTGAGCGAAAAGTTGCAATATGTTTCGTCCGCTACATTCACAGATCGATCGCAGCCCATGCCACGGGGCCACCGGCAACAGAAACCAATGTCCCTCTAGGCTTTCGGCATAAATTATGGAGGCGCCTGGTGTTTCACGATTTCAACGCACCATCTGGGCGTTGCTGGGTGGGAGCACCGAAGGTGGAGTGAATATTCCACTCCCTCCCCCTCCCCCTTCGCGTTTGTCATTGACTTTTGAACCACTTATTCGAAAGTGGTGCGGGCAGCTTACAGCTAGCCTCGAGCTAGTTCCGCCACAGCCGGGCAGAATGTGTTCATTCCGGTGCGGTTCGTTCGAGCGTGATGGAATGTTTAATTAGATTACACACAGAACAACGAAACGGACGAGGGAGAGAGTAAGCGAAGTGAAGCTATTCTGCTGTTGTAAGGCTTCTCGCCAAAAGGGGTTACTCCGATGCCCGGTTGCGGTTATGAAAATAGTTTCCTTACGGTTGCTGCGGGCCAGATGCGGAAGTTGTGGCACTCGTTTCGTCGTCCCCGCCGCTAACGGGCCGGAAATTATTAGTATCGTGTAAGTTTAAAGTTATTTCATCTAGTATTCCACTGCGTGAAAGTTCGGGCGCTTTTTCCGCGAGCACGGTTGCGTTTGCTTTTCGGAGATGCAAAAATATGTTAATTACCAGGAAAAATCTAACGATTCGTAAAGAACTTTGTAAACAAATCCGCATCCAGCAGTGGTTCGGTTTCAGTGGCGTTGCAGGCAACAGCAGCAAAAGTGCGCAAAAGTATGCCCACCCGCACACATTTGCCGCGTGGTCTTGTTTACTTTACTGGCCCACTGCTGGCACGGTCCGGTTCCTTTCCCGTAGGTAGACCGGTGGGTTATTTTTTATTTCTTCCTATTTTACTTACACCGTCCATACTTTCTTATCGCCGCTCCGCAACAGTGCCGAAAAGGATGGACTAAGATTGGTGCGATTCGCATCGCAAAACCCACCGGACCCGATGACGTCGGTGTTAACACGCTCGGTTGCCCATTCTCGCTCCAAATGGAGTGCGCCTTTCGCCACACGCCAGTCGCTGAAGGTGAAGGTGCTAGAAGGCAAAAAAACTTTTCTAATTAATTTTGCAGCTTCTTTGCGCGCCACTTCATTTCCCTTTTCATTTCCCTCATCGTGTGTTCTCTTTCGCTTGCACGCTCTCTCGCTCTGTTTCTTCCTCTTTAATGCTCATGAACGTGGTCACTCTCACTATCTTGGCCGAGCCAACTGGACATTCGATCCCGGGGCGCAAAACGTGGGATGAGATTGTCTTATTTGACTTTCAAACCGGCGGCGGTGCATTGTCTCGCATTATGGTGGAAGATACTCCCCGCCAAAATGGGGTATCTATTTCTTTTCGCTTGTTTTATTTGAGTTACCTAATGACCCTCATCAGGCAAACGGCAAAACAGTCCGTTTTGTGTGTGTGTGTGTGTGTTTGCTTTTTTTTTTATTAGCGCACAGTGCGCTGAAAACATTATCTCAAAAAGTATCCCTTTTTTTCACGACCATCCGTAGGCTCCACCCGGTGGCTTTTGAAGATAATCTTAACTTTCCGCACAATTACGATGATCCATCATGATTCGGCAATTTCGAGCGTCGGGCCCGGGTCTCCCCGCCGCTTGAGTAATTGCCCTTGGAAAGCCGATGAATCTTTAGCACACGCGCTCCCGAACATTTTGACACTTGACGTAAATGATCCGTGACCCGCGATAAAAGTCGTTCGGATAAGATTTGTTTGCATGACTGTACGGGAAGGGGTGGTAATGGGTTTTTTTTTCCAGAGTGGAAAACTGAAGAAATCCTTTTCATTTCTGTGTAAAAGAGGATTTATTTGCGAAATGAATAACTCTTTCCTTAATGTGACGTTATCGGATGGTATAATGGGATGCGACACAAAAGCTTAAACTCGTCGGATGTGTTGCTTAAATCAACCGGCAAAAGCCGGAAACGTTGGGTGCTTTTCTGAAAATGTGAACCAACATGCATTTTTAATTAAAGAAAGAACGAAAGATTAAAATAAGAAATATCCAATGGAATGGACCTCTTTAGTAATATATTTAAAAAAAGAATTGCTTGATCGTCATTTAACATTTGAATTGAAGACCTTGAGCACAAATAGAATAATAAAGTTCTTGAAGAAATTATGTGATATTTTATGATCATTTTTGTATCGTCTTGTAAAAAACCCACTTGTAAAAAAAACTAGTAAAGTTTTGATAAAGTATTATAAAACGGTAAAGTATCATCCTACCTTTGTTAATATTACCATTTTAATTTATTGTTAACAATTATACTTGAAATGTCGTGTTTAAAATAATACATAAATAGAAAATAAAAACCAGATTGTACAAATATAAAAAGACGTTTTGAAATACTTGAATATTGCATTTCATCATCATTATTTGTTTTTCTATTTTCTCGTATTTGACGATTTCATACGATGCAATGTTTGATATATTCTGATATAAATCAGTAATAATTCACATACTTGTGCAAATAGAAACAAATACATGAATATATCAAAGAAAAAGTTCTTAAAAATTTCGTTAAAAATCATCGGTTTAATTACCACTTTAATATTAAATCTAAATTTTCTTCTGCGTGCAATCTAACAAACCGCGCAGATCAAAGGTAGACCACTTTCTAGTCATTCTCATAACAACAAAAACGTTTTCACATCTTACGACTCACAAAAATTCCCATAAAAGTCCCAAACAAACGCTTCCACCCCGTCACCATTATTCGTGCGAAAGGTGTTGAAATAATAATAACAATCATTTACCCCCGCAGTGCAGGGTTGAACGTGGAACTCGAAACGGGACGGACTTTCGCTCGTGGTTATGCATCCGGTAGCACACAGCACAAAGCACAGCAGGAACCATCCCTTTCGGTGCCGATGATGGTGATGGTGATAGCGGATGACAACAATTGTATTCAAAACCGGGCTGCCTCGTTCGAGCACGACGAGTGGGCTGGATCTTATGGCGATAGTTTCTTCCCCTTCACAGTTTCCTCCATTTGCCATCATCACCGTCGTCAACCAACAGCGTCCCTAGCTCCTCAGTTCTTGTGGATCCCGGCGAAATGGACGATTCGTGCAAGGCGAGTTTGTTCGCATGTTTGACTTGAATTCCTTTCTGGAGTTGCTCTGGGAGGGAGGAAACGAGAACCAGCTGGCAGTTGGGGATCATAAAAATAGAAACGACGCTGTGCATGTATGGATGTGTGGATGGCATCCCGGAAGCAAACTTCCAAAGAATGGAAGCAAGTTTCTATCTACGCTTTATTTATGATACGACCAACCTTTATCCCCTTTTCCTGCTGGCAGCTGTGCAGCAGCTTGTCGCGCTGGAGTGACCGCCTCTTAAAGTGCACTAAAGATGAAACGAGGCTCCGAACAGGAACGTACGGTTTGCGTGCTTAAATCCATCCCCGTCGGAATCGGATCCACACCGTGCACCTTTACCCCACCTCGTTACACCTGCTCCCAAAACGATCCGTTCCGAGAAAGTCTTTCAAGTCGAAAGCACACGGTGAAAGCTCCTCATCAAAAACGATTCCCCCGGGAGATCCCTGCAGCGGACCGGAGTGTGTTTGCAGGGGGAGGTGGAAAAAAATGAACTAATACTACCGGCTCATTCTTCCTGACGTACGGATCGTGTACACTCATTCGTCACCCGTCCCAGCGAATTCCCAGGCGGGGCAAAATAAAGTGAAAATTTTGTTACACCGCGCACATTGAGAAAGGGAATGGACGACAGGATCACATTTTAAATGCCCGACAAAATATTATTCTCGACCTTCAAAACAAAAAACCTGTTTTTCAAAAGTTCTATAAACAAGAATAAAAAACAAATATTGAATAAGAGCACTAGCTAACAATATTTTAATAATTCGATTTGTACTATTTATTTATTCTTTTTGTATATAAAATATTTCATTAATAATAAAAATGTATGAAATGTTGCAAAGAGAAGGTAGTGCAAGTGATTTAAAAAAGAATTTTAATATTTTAAACTTTTAAACAACATTTTTTTAGAAACGTTAGCAACGATATAATTTATTTAAGAAAATATTAAATTTTAATGAGATTAATTTTTATAAAAAAATCAAATATTCCTTTTTTCTAGTAATTACACAAATTGCTCATATTAAAAAGGAATAATATTTCAAAATAAACCACTCCTACAATAAAGTGCTTTGAAATACCACTATGACTGAGCTGAAGGCAGAGAAGAGCTGCAATAAACTTAAAAGTTCAACTCAACCAGCACTGGTGATGAATGTTTAATGGAAGTGTGGATAATCCTAATTAGAAAATCACAGCTCAGCGTGGATTGTTTTTTTTTTTAGCTATACTGCCTAAGCTCACCAGCATACCGGACCGACCATCGAGTAAAGTTCCGCGAAAAAGAGTCAAATAAAAGGGAGCCGCAAAAAAAGCCGACCATCACCGTCTTCATAAAGCAGACGAAACTTCTGATGAAATGACGACTGGCGCTCGACGTCGTGAAATGACATCGTCCACGAGAATGACGTGACGTGCCCGGCAACCGGTGTAGGTTACGGTGCGTCAAAGGGACGATCTTTGTCGGTAATAAAACTTCACCGACCAACGTTGCTGCACCGTGCCGGTGTAGCGACCGAAACGCTGAAAGCTCATTAAAATTGTATTGTCTCACGTCACCACTGGGAACGGTTTGGGAAATGGGCTTATGCGTTTGGAGTTGCTTTTTTTCTTTATTTGTTTGTTGCTCGTACAAGTTTTTCCCACTTCGCTACCGTGCTCGACCTACGGAGCTAAATCAACAGCAAGTAGTTTGCTTGTAGAAGGTGAAGGGAAGTAAAAAACTCAACAAGCTTCCAGTATGTGTGTTTTAAGACCTCTGTTAGAGCTCCTCTGACAAAAAAGAGAAAGCGAAAAAGAGAGAGAATGTTATAAAAACTACCCAACGGTGGAGCGCCGTTCTGTAGTATTTACCCCGATGGTTGAGCCGGATGATGATGATAATGATGATGATGTTGAGTATGTTCCTCACCACCGTGCGCTCCTTCCTCGTAAACAACCACCCAAAAAGCTGATCCGGGCGCAGCACGCCTACAACGATTACCAGAACCCGAGGCTGCGTTTGGTCCTAGGGCTTGGTTTGCCCTCTTCATGTGGGGAGACTTTTCATTTCTCCATTCACGCACAACAAACAATGACGGGCGAGAGAGGGGCGATTCGGCGATGAGCAGTAAAGGAAACGGGAGCGGTAAAGGAAACATTAAACAGGCACACAACACTTCAGCCCGAGCAGCCACCCTTTTCCTAATCCCGAAGCACGGGATAATTTCTGCAACGGACCGTGTCGCGCGCCGGTACCGAACTAATTAAACCTCGGGCACACCAGGACTAAGCCGAACGCTGGAAGAATACTTCCGAGGGGAGGGAAAGCTTTCATTTTTCAATTTTTAGCCGGCTTTGGTGGCGTCGCATTGGTTTTTCGGTTCAGTGAGCCCGTGCCCGACCGACCAAAGCCGTTCCTTGAAGTAGGAACGGATGTGTGTATTTGTTTTTTTTTTTTACCCAAACCGCTTCCCCAACCAACTATCCGCCTGATGTGCTTTTGTTTTGGGGTTTTCGGATGATTTTTGGTGACTTGAACCAATTTGTCACCCAACCGCGAAGAGTTTTTGGAAGCGAGAAAAATGGCAAACAAGGAGTGTTGGAAATTTCCATGAAACAAATCTCATGGATAAAAAACCTTTATTAGTGGAAAAAAGTGTCCCGAAGCAAACAAAAACTTTTTTATTATTAAAAGAAAATTTTAAAAGAAAGAAAGAACCAAACCAAACATCGTCCTGCTGAACGTCTACCGTCAAAATTAATTAAAATATTTTAAAATTGCTCATCTTCACCCACACCAGACTTAATTTACCAGCAAAAAAACCATTACAACCGACTTCCCGGCGCGCTCGTTCGTTCACATGTGCATAGTGCCACCGTCACCAAAAAAAAACTCCAAAGAGCCTGCTTCAAAGGCATGTTTGCAGCGAGCGCATAAGTGAAATTAAATAATAATCCCCCGGAGATGGGCAGGAGCGACCACCATTCGCGCCTCGATCGCACCGATGATAACCGACCGTACGTTTCGGTGGTGTAACTGTGTGCTGAATGTGCTGGCCACGGCACAGTGGGGTTGTTGGGCTTATTAGCACGCCTAAGCCAGTCCGCGTCTAATTGAGAAGTAATCTCTTTCTCCCGGGAAACGCTTCCGAGCGAACCGGCAGCGGTCGTCAACGGCGCAGTGGAGTGGCTTTTTTGGCGTTGCGAGCATTTAGGGCGGTGTACGGTACACAGCCGCCATAAACACTCACGGTGATGAAGAACCGAAGGTGCCTTTTGGACCAGCATCCGTTAGTGGAACAGTGAATGGGAGGAGCTTCTTCCTAGTGAAAGCGTTTGCATCTGCCTTCAAACACGCGGCACCGCGTCCGTGCAATTGATTTATGAAGTCTGTGGCCGTGGCTTTTGGGTGAAAAATGTGTCTTCCAAACACACTTACACGCCAATACTACCACACCGGTTTCCCAGCACGTGTGGAAGCTGTCCGAACCAATCTAAGCACGCTGTGAATAACCGCCAAATGGTTCCGATCCGATTCCGTTCGCGATCAAGTGCAGAAGCGAACACCGAGCGAGAGATAATAAATTCGTTACGCGCACAAACAGCAGAAAAGTGCGCTCAAGTTTGTTTAGCTACGCTGCCATCGTGAATGTGAGCTTGTGTTTTTGTTCTGCTCTTTATCTTGCCATCCACGAGGAACTTACGCCGAGCACGAGACGGCGCGCGCGGCGATTTTTCTTCGAGGCGGTACGTTCGTTTTCCAACATTTGAACCGAGTTTTCGTGGTGGGCGATAAAAATAGCGAAATTAAAATAAATTAGACGCGTTCGAAAGTAATCCTTTCGGGGGAGGCCAAGTGCACTACTAACCAACGTAATTATCTCACACACATACACACACATACACACACACACGGTGGTCATGGTGAATGCGTAAACCTCAACATGGAGTGTATGAAGTGGAGCAGCAGGGAAAAGAAACACAAACCCGCCC
>JXWZ01010732.1:0-10321 GCA_000956215.1 Anopheles farauti No. 4
TTAGGCTGAAAAAATGTGCCAGATTATTTTGGTCATTCACAGCCGCAGTTTGAGATGATTACGATGAACTTAGTTTCATCGGTGCAGTGTATCAGGTGTTTTTTTGTCTAACTGTTTGTTGGAAAACACATACATTGAAGTGAAGCCGGTATCAAAAACCCATCGGGAGCTTCTTCTCCTAGCAAGGAGGAGTGACTAACCAGATAAGGAGGCGTAAAATAGTCTAGTAGGCCAGTAACATGGACGACACGACTTAGGTCGTGATGTTAAAGAAGAAGATACATTAAGAACATTTTAACTTTGAGTACTCTTAACTGGTAAACGCTAGCATAGTACGAGCAAAACTACAAGTGCGTTGATCGACACGCTACAAAAACCCCGCCTGCCTGTTCGCCTTTTTTGACAACAACTAAATACTTCTTCGCAGGCCGCAGGCGCCCGTTTGCCCACGATAGTGGAGAATTCCAAAATGGCTCGTTTGTTGCGTGCTTGCGTTCCTCTTCAGTTCGGCCAACAAGTATCCATTACAGCTCAGGGCGCAGTGCGTGGTATGATAACGTGCGAAATATAACGCGTTCAGTGGACCGTCACCGTTATGCCGATATCGAAGCCGTTCTTCAAGGATAAACGGCTCGGGTGCTTTAAAAGTGCGCCTGCAACCAACGCAAACTACTGCCTCGCATGCCTTTGGTACAAAGTGCATGATGAATGGGCTATTGCATTTTACCAACGTTGCAGCAAGGGCAGCAAAGGTTTTATCTATTTTTCAAACACGAAAACACACGCGTTAAAGGATGGGACGCGTTTGCAACGCCAGCCACTTGTCGTGACGTAAAGCGAACGAGGGTGAACGAGGCTTCCTGATGCAAGCATACGTGCGCACACTGCATAGCTATCAATTCACCAGGGATTGCAAAACAGCGCTTTCTGTCATGTTTTTCCATACTCCAAGCTGGTAGTGGAAAGTGGTGCACAAACCGAAACAAATTCGTTTATGAAAAGTCTCACCACGATACGCCTTCGCCTTGGTGTCTGCTTTTGAAACGGATAAGGTATTACCGAGGCAGCATAACCGCCTATGGATTATCTGCCAATTACAAGCCTCCATCCTTCCGTATAATGAGTACATATTAATGAGCCATCTGCTTTGCCAGGGAAAGCTTTTCCATCGATCACAGTACATGGTTGCTAACTTAATTCCGCACTTGCTTCAGTGTGCAGGGGACAAGTTCAGTAGCAAAAGAAAATCTTTCAAAAGAAGGAAATGTTATTTTACCACAATTTTCTCTTGCCCTCGCTCTTGGAATGTCCTATTGTGCGTTGCATACTAATTACATGCTTCAAGTGTTTTGTCTCTTCTCTACCGTTGCTAAGGAATTTCTTGGCGGGGAAGCTCGAGAAGCTACTCGGAAGAGCAATCAAAGGAGCTACTGAAACCTTTGCTTTTGCACAGCAGGATAGAAAACGGGGTAGAGTAATTACTGTGCTTTGGTAAGATTGTACAGCCTTAAAACCGCCAACGAGTATTTACAAGATTTTTCGTGGTCAATGCAGTGAGGAATATTTTGGAAGTGTACAATTAGTTGTTGAAGCGACGTTTACATATGACGTAGAAAATAATAAAAAAGGTTGGCATTTAAATGAAATAAATTGTGGTTGGCATAGTTAGGACAATGATACAGAAAACATGCAAATAGTGGTGTGTAAATGTGTATTTTCTTATAAAAAATACTATACTTCATTTTCGATCGTTCTATTCCATCCCATGGCGTACTACCATGGCGTTGGATAATAGAGGTTATCCAACAATCCAAATAGAAGCTTGAGAATGTAAGTAACAAAAGTACGACACTGCACCACAAAACCGCCGGTAGCATATTTTATGCTGAAATATTTTTTACTGCACTCGCATTTTCTCGCGAACCGTGCGCTCGTGCTCAAGACGGATTTTGTGCCCAGGCAGGCAATAAATAAAGATAGGATGTTCAATCGCCGTATAAAATATTCCACTTCCACTTGACGCACACACAGTCCCGGCGGTAAACTAAGAAAAGAAGAAAAGAAACAACAACAATTGTGCTCTATGCCTCAACGGCGAACAAAGTAGACGTTGGGGTCCGTGCCGCTGTCACAGCCTCCGGTGTTTTGCTGCATAAATTTGCAACCATTTTGTCACCACGTCGTACGGACGCTCTCTACGCGCTGATGGACTGACAGATGCTTTACGATAGCACGCTTTTTTGTTGCTGTTGGTGCCTTTCTCACTAATGAAATCTGGCCGTGTGCAGCAGTGCAATAGACGATGCCGGGGACACACTATCGTTAATCGTTTTTATTTCTCTCCTCTCTTTCTAATCGATCGATCGATCGAGCGGATCAGGTGAATCGGAACGATTGAGTAGGGGTGTAAAAAAAAAGCAAAACAAAGTCTTGCTACCTTTCTAATCGATGCAGTACGCGTTTTTGACGTTTCCCTTTTTATCTTCCCTCCGTTTTGCTTGCAGCGTTGCAGCGCGTTTCTTCTCGTGCGTGGACAACAGACAACGGAACTGAAAGAGCCGGTAACGATACTACGCAATGAATATCGCGTAAGGGTTAGATATAAAAACACATACAACAGTGGCAAAAAATAGTGAAAAGAGTTTACACAAATCCGTTAACATCGAATCGGGTGGAAAAGTATTGGTGTACTACAGGTGAAAAGTGATACTTAACTACAAAAAGTAACAGTTACAGCACAGTGAGCAGTGTAAGACTGGGTCAAGAAAATCATCCCCAAAAGTTGCCTCGTGAACAGGCCCAGGTGAAGGGCGCAAAAGTTCGATCAGTGGTCGAGTTCGAGAGAGTGAGAGAAAAAAAAAACGCGTGGACAGTGGCAAACCGTGCGTCTGCACGTTGACACCAGTTGACAACGGAGCTAATTAGTGGTGCGCAATTGTGCAATCGAGTGTTGGTGCTGTCTGTGTTTTGTGCAATGTATGCGTCTGTGCTGTGTGTTCGGTAAATTGGAATAGAATGATGCAATTGAAGGGAGCCAACCGTCGGTGCTAGCAAGCAAGCATAGAGGATCAGTTTGTCGGTCAGAGTGTATTGTATGCCTTCAGTGTACTTTTAGTCGCTCCACCGTCCGGCGCTGGTGTGAGTGGGTGTGCCGAGTGTGTTCCTGTGAGTGTGCGTGCGTTCGTGTTCCATTTGTGCGTTTGCTTGTTGTGCTTGCTCCCGTCCTTTGGTAGGAAGCGGGTGGTGTTCGGTGCGGTTGGCCGGTTCGAGCGCAATGGCAGTATCCTGCCCGGAAGTTATGTACGGTGCATACTATCCTTATTTGTACGGCCGTGCCGGACCGAGTCGACCATTTTATCAATATGAAAGGGTAAGTTTTAGCATATTACTTATGGGAAGGCTCCTTCAGGGTGTCCCGTGTTAGCAAACATACATTATTCAAACATCACCGATGTCATCTGTAAATACTACTGGAGTAGATCAAAGCTACTAAATATGTCTAAACACGCAAAGCCTTAATTATTTTTATTTCACGTTACATGCCCGGTAGTATAAAAACGTTACATAGTCGAATGTCGACTATGTCGACAAAAGCCAAGTAGGCGTGTGTTTACCAAACAACTCTGTACGGCAAACGTCATTCTTCGTACCTTAAATAATGCAACGCTACGAGTTGAAGCTTCCCGATAAAGCAATAGCAGTATCAATAATGATTTATTGTTAATGTACCGCCAGTGGTACCGGCAACGTCGTCCGTTGGCAGCACAGATTAGAAACTAATTAATCACTGGAACCATTTAAAGGTAGCACTAATTTCATCTTGTGTGTTTGTCTGTTCCTCAAAACTTCCTTGTACTCTTTCGCGAGCCGCTCCGTTCGATGCACTATTGCTTGTAGCTGTTTTTCCCTACCACCCGTTCCAAGCGTGCAGTAAAGCAGGTTTTATTATCCTCTCGCTAGTCGCTAGTGAACCTGTTCTGGCAAGGCAGGCGGGCAATCAGTTTGCGGTACCGGTAGCGATATGGAGATGTTTGCGAAAGATGCTCCCGGAGCGATTAGTCACGACAATGTTGCTAACCAGTTTCTGACTGCCTGCATCTTTGACCGCGACTTGCGGTAGCTGGAAATGCTGGAAAACTTAGAGTTTCCAACGTGTTGTCTCATTGAACAAAGGGCGCGAAGGTGGATGATTTTCAGAAGTCCTCTTTCTTTTCATAAACTATTCAACAAGCTTACACCTTTTCACCGGGTTTCCGCCAAATGATAGAAATAAAAAGTGGCACTAGCACACAATGTGTCAGAGCGTTCGCGCATAAATTGTCACTCCCTCGTTTCGTTCTGCTAGGGCTTCCGCTGGGTAGTGGTAGAAATTTATGTTCAAAATTAACTTGATCCACTGCTAGGTGACAGCGGTGAACCACACCACACACGGTGCGTGACAGATGATGGCGTAAAAATGAATAGCCTTTTGTTTAGTCTACGTGAGGAACGAGCTCTGTGTAGAGTTGTGTGCTCCAAGTGCTCACTGACTAAGACAAATGAGAGTCCAGCAGAATGGAATTCTAATAGATGTGGTAATAAGAAAAGGATAACATTGAAATGGTAAATAAAATCGGTTAAAGATTTATCGATTTTTTTTCCTAGACACTAACGCACACACAGACCTTGAGGAAACCGATTACTTGCCTATGGTGTCTAAACTAACTCTAACACGGCACATTGACAGAGCCGGAAAGAGAAAGAGAGAAAGAGAAAAAAAAAGTAAAACCTTCATTCCCACCCGAGCAGTACACAAGTCCTCTGAGTACAGGTGCAGTTATTGCTTTTTTTTCTTCACATGATGCGTATAATAACAAACCTCTGCATTCGTTACGCACCCGAGAGGCTGCTCATGCAACGGGTTGCAAACACCACTCGCGCCTGATACGCGCGAACCAGCCTTGCCCCTAAACCTCTCTAGCTGGAGGCTGTCGGTATCGGGAGGGGCGGGGGAGAGGGGATAAAGTATGTTTTTTTTTCTGCGAAACCAACGCGTTGGCTCGCGGACACTCATGCACGCACGCAAGGTTGGTTATTTATCAAAAGAGCCTTCAACAATTCCACAAATGTTGTCTGTGTTTTTTCACCAGCCCGTAGGTTGTTGGGCAGGGATTGTTTTTTCTTTTTCTCCCCACTAGAGCTGCACGCATGGTGCATCGTCATGCGCCATCCGTGTGGCGGATCGGTTTCGGGAGGCCTTTGGCGGCTTTGGAATGTTCGATCTAGGCGGCGCATTTGGCTAATGAATGATTGGGCGTCTCCATAACAGCGTCCGGTGTGGTGTGAGATGCATTGATTGAATTTTAATTTAAATTAATTTTTATACACACCGCAGCCATCGCATCCATCGCTGAGATTTATGAAATCCCTTCCCAAGTTCTCCCAATTTGTTGCCTGCTGGCTGCAGTGCGCTGGCGTAATGAGCTTGGCCGAGGGAGAGCAAATTATTTTTACCGGCAATTATGCTTTTAATTGATCAAATCAACTGCCCCATTTGTCGGCGGTTCCCTTGGCAACGTGGCTTTTCGTGCGTTGTGCTAGCCAGCAAGCAAAAGCTTGGGTTGAATTTATTTTTCAAACAATTGAGTTCGCTTAATAAATTGGGAAAATTGGTTATGGTTAATTGTGCAGTGAGTACATCACGACTTGCCTGCTAGCAAGCAGTAGCCCTGCCCGCCCAGTAGCTTCATATAAACGTGGAATTGATTAAATAAATCTACCTCCTAATGGCCAACCGTTAATGAAAGACCCCCGCGAGCGTAATTCTAGCTACCTAGACGCTCGTCGTAAGTCGTCGTCGCCTTTGATTGATGGCTTGGGCAACTGTTTTCTAACACGAAACAGCTTGGACAGAAGTTGTTACAAAGCTTCACACGCCTTCGCCTCAAACGTGCGAGCAACAAGCGAAGAAAGCAAAGCGTACTCGGTCCGGTTTGCTGCCACTATCTTGGCTATCCTTAGAAAACATCCCCTCTGGGCGATGCTCTCCCCCCCCCCGCGGGAGGAGGTATTAATATTTAATGAGAAAATTAATTATTAATTTCACCCAGAACCCGCGGAGGAAAACGGCCATTTTGATGTAAGCGCACACACTCGTCATCACCGTCGTTCGCTGACGTCGTCGTCGTCGTCGTCGTCGTCGTGGTCGTGATCGCTGCCCTTGTTGGGGAATATAATTGCACCGGTAGCCTACCGTGGGCCGGGCCGTACACGCGAAGGGAAGGGAATTAATTATGCTCTAATTACGGACCCCTTTAATTTCCACGAAACGGGCAGCTTGCTGCGGTACGATTCCGGCCCACCGGAAGCCATCTTCTTGCCGCGTGAATAGAGAGTCTTCGCGAAGCGCACATGACCGCACCTGAGTGCTTGAACCGCGCTGGGGCCATTGTTTGCTAATTTGTCCTAGAACCCACACCACCAACCGGTGGTAGAATGAGATTACCATACGAACGAGCGCTGGTCCTAATCTAGGCAGGAGGTGAAAGATTCACCAACTCCCAGAGTCAATGGCAAACATGCCAGCAGCGTGTCTGATAACGCTTTTCCTACCTGCGGAATTTTGATGAACTATCGACACCGAACGGAAAATGGGAAACGATGTGTGCGTTTCGCTTTGCCCACACGCGTAGAAAAACGGGCTGGAAATAGCGGTCCGGTGCTTAGGGGGAAGTAAATAAAAAAAAAAACGAAAACGAATGCATTAAAACACGATCGCATTATTCATTAATCGACGGGAAGGTGGGTGAGAAACGCAGGCTACCACCGACAGATATGGGGGCGCTTACACGTGAAACAGGAGGAAATAATTACCACAACCTAAACACGGCGCTGATGTCGAGTCGAAACGGAGTTCCTACTACGTCTGCGTATCGGGACGGGTTTGCATCTAAAGTAGATCGTAGTTCTTTTTTTTTCTTTATGGGAAATTTACTATACTTGCCCCATCATTACACTACACAAAGTACGCTCACTGTTACATCGTTCCCGCTGAGGACTAGCTGCGAAGAGGTTGTATTTCAAGATGATAGGAAATTTCTTGAAATACATGAAATTGCGTGAAGAAAAAATGTTTTTATTTGCACTAAATTCAAATGATTTATCAAGCCAAAATGCCGTGTTTGTGCAACCAACACACCCGTGCTGGTTGGTGGTGGTTCGGAGCGAGAATCGTTTGGGTGTCTGCCAAATATAAAGCGACCATTACAATACCATTACCTTCCTACGGCACTCAGCTCGGAGGACATGCGATCACGTAATACTTTCTGTACGTGTTGCCATTGCTGGAGATTTTACGGCAAACGCGGGCAAATCAGCTCTTTCTCCACCGGCTCAAGCACGCGGCTCACTTGGTAAGAAAAAATGTTCGAACCGGACCGAACTGAATTTCATACTGATCTCGAAGTGTTGACGCTCTTCGGCCGTCATAGTCGCACCTTCTCCAAACGCCAAGCGGAAGATCGCATCCAGCCTCGACACGCGTCGCTTCTCCGGCACGATCGGAACCTCCTTCGGGCGGAGCCGGGACCGTGCGGGTTTGATTTTATGATCCGGTTTTTTGTACGGCGGTGCTAACCCCCGGCGAAGATGAATCGCTAGCTGTGCAATGCGTTGCTCCTCTTCCGCGGCGCGTACCGCCTGAATCATGCGTCTTCGTCTTCGGGCGCGAACGGTATGCTCCACCGAGTGTACCGTCGCCGCGGGCAGCTGATCGAAATCGGCCAACAGCTGCAAAACTATCTCGAAGATGAATCCGAAGCACGTGACACTGGACAGCCGTATCGAGGAACGTTCGTCGCGCTCGCCGGGCGGAAGAAGTTTGCTGTACACGACCGCAACCAAACTCTCTACCGCTCGGTTCCGTTCGTTTTGGATGGCCATTTTTAGCGATCCTTGAACGAACTCATCAAACGTTTGCTTCAGCTCAACGGTACGCCTTTCATAAAACCGGCGCCTTTCATCCATGACGCGGATGTAGCTTCTAATCGCTTGGATTTGGTTGGCAAAGTTCTGCTGTACCCTTTCCGATTCCATTTCCGCGTTTGATTTTACCCAGTTCATAAGATCAAGCCGCGAAAGTAGCGTCAACGAGTTGGTGTTAAGCTCTGCTAGACCGTGCAGCAGCTCCGCTGAGTTGGCGAAAGCCTCGTGGATGGGATTATTTTTCGCTAGGTATTCCTCCTCGTAGAATCTTTTGACCGCCCAGATGTCGTTTGCTTCGTCAATCTCTCTTATGTTGACCACATTGCGCCGACTTATGGACACAGGGTAGCTTTCGAGCTGACCCTTGTCGTCCTGATGCATCCAATCGTTGCGTTCGCGCCATTCTTTGGGTATAATTAGGTAGAAGAAGTTTTGTATCTTCGTTCTCTGCACCCAGATACTCTCGAGCCGGACCACTCGGTTCCAGTGGCTTACCATGCGGGTTTGTAGCTGCTTCAGTCTCCATTCCATTTGGGCAGAGGTCTCGAAGTATGGCTTTACCGTGTCCAGCACTCGCATTGTAGCACTGAAGCGCTCCTGTCGAATCGTTCGCACAGCTTCCTGCAGCTCCCGGCAACGTTCTGCTAACTTTTCGTAGCAATCATCTTCGATCGCTTGTTTACGCGTCTGCTCGAAGATGTACTCCCGACGATAGTACGTCTCGAACTGACGCCGTGCCGATTCCCGTAGCTTCTGCACGGCATCGATGCGGTTAAAGTTCCGTATCCTCGGCAGGTACGTGATCTCATTGCGATAGTGCGCATCGTATTGGGTGGCCAAATGGGAGTGATACTTTTCGGATTTGCTAGGTCCAAGCTTTTCCTCATCAAAAGGGACCTCGTCCACCTGCAACCTCTGCCTTACACCCTGGCAAGCGCGCGAGCGTGCCGTATGGAAACGGCTTCTTCGTGCGAGTCGTTGTGCGATTTGCTCCGGTGTCGGAACGACGTAAGGATTGTGGTAGTCGTTCTGATCCAGCTGGACAGCATTTTTGGGACTTTTCCGTTCAACGGATGCCTCTGACCGGATCGTCGTGTGCTGTGGAGAAGCATCACGGAAAAACTCTAATGGAAACTTTCGACCGTTTAGTATGATAAAACTTCCACTATCATCACTCAACCATTCGAGTGTCGATACCTCCGACGGTGCCTTCGGAACGTTAGTTTCAGCAGCTTTTTGTTGCAGCCAATCGTGTTGCAAGCCTTGAAAAAACGCTTCCTGCAGAATGTCTTGATATTTCGTTCGTAATTGCTCCACCCGCTGTTGGATGGAATCGACAGAGGGCACCGTAGATGGGGCGGATTTTTCGGAACCTTCGGAAGAAGACATTCTGCTGGTGGATGTTTTCGAAACGTCTCGAGTCTGTCAACTTTAGGCGCACGGCCAACTTCGATCTCCAAAGTATTCCATTCTAGCTGCTAGGATTGAGAGTGGATTGCTTCGATTGCATCTAGTTAGTTTCTATGGTGGGTCCCCCGCAGAGAAACATGACAGGACAATGTTCTCTTTGTGGCGGGTGCTGATTACTACATTTACTGAAACGGTCATGCACATGGGTCTTTTCTGGAAAATATTTCAACAAACCCGGTTTGGCTGCAGCGCCTCTCACTTACATGACGGGAAAAATTACAGTAGGCTATGGACAGGGTAAAAAAAATAAATTATCACTGTTTTGGGACATTTGAGTCCGCAACAAAAATGGAACGCTCAGAACTGCTTTTCATTTAATCGTTTCTTACTTTGTTGCATACCACAGCAGGGTAGTGGAATTTCTACATCGACTGTCGGGCATTAAAGCGCAAGATTGTAGTTATAGGTTGCTGAGTATTTTAACTTCATCTCATCGATGCGCTCACCGCGCTCGATTTGGCCATTTTTAGCCAGCCACTGTAAAGAATGTACGCATCCGCGAGTTAAAATTAACTGCCTGCGGGTGCAGAATAAAATAGTGCAGAATTTATGTAAAAAAGTAGTACACATGAGGGGCTGGAAAAGAAACAAACAAAAAAACGTTAGCCAACGCATGGTGCGCATATTTGTAGACATCTCATTTCAAACTCACCGATGCAAGATTCACAGACACAAGTGCAGCAGTTGACCGCTTTTGGACGGTGGAGCTTAATTAATTAATCAAAATTCTTGCAACCGGCTAAGGATGGGTTGAAGAGTTCCCTCGTGCGACGTTCCGCGAGTGTGGACTGTGAAATTTATATACTTTTTTATTGCTCTATCCAGCGGAGCGGGCGAAGGTGTCGTGCAGACGGCCATCTCCATTTACGTACACGCTATTGAGATGCGC
>JXWZ01010740.1:0-13708 GCA_000956215.1 Anopheles farauti No. 4
GAGAATTTATGTGCGTTCGGGAAGGAGCAGGATGGGTGGAATTTGTTAGGTCCGGGGCGAAGTTGGTTTTGTTTTCTTCATTATAATTTTCGACCTTTTTTTTGTTTTTGTTGATAAGTTAAGATTCGTTTTCTCTTCGTACTGTCCGCTGGTCTGTATTCAATATTATTATGTAGGCTTTTTCATTTAAATTAAGTTTCTTAATACCAATATTCATGAATAGTTTAAAGGAATATTTCAGTTTCAAAATTTCAGTATTTGCTACGTTCTTTACTGGAATATTTGAGCCAGTTATTCAAACGGTCAAATATGAGATTATGCTGCTGGAAAAGCTTATTTTTTGCGGTTGAGTTTTTTTGGCAATACTGCAATTACTAGACAATGAAAAAATCGTCATAAACTTAATTTTTCATAAAAATTTAAATCTCATAAAATAGAAATTTTCATAAAATTAATCAAAAATAGTCAAACCACCATCCTCCCACCAATTTTGTATGTAACGTTGAAAGCTAAAAGACTAAATATGGTAAAATACGTCAAGTATTTTGCAACCGTGTTTTGATACACAGGGTCGGCAATAGAACCTTTCAACCTGCCATAAATATGCAACAAACTAATCATGAAACAAATTCGTCCAACCAACGTAATAGGAAATTCTTTAACCGCGAATGAACCAAAATCTCGGTGGTGCGAAAAGGCACGCACTCGAAACCTGTTGCACTCCCGAGCTATAAGACGCCACCAGCTTATCCGCGACCCCCGTGAGCCCGCGGATGTCAGAATGTCGGCTGCCTTCATCTGGGTCATGCTTAGCTCCCGGCGACGTGTCGGTGTGCAGCAAGAGTTTCTTATTATGAATCAAATTATTATTCTGCTTGCCGCTCCTTCTGCCATCTTCTGCATACTTCGCTACACTTTGTTGCACAGTGTATCTGTCTCTGTCTGTATGTGTGTATTTCATTCCTCCTTCCTATCGAATAATTCCAAGCTGATGACGTTTCTAGCGTCAAATTATTCTATTCCAAATCTTCGCCAAGCTTCCTTCGCGTGGATTCTCTTGCCTTTTTCTCTTTGTTTTTTTTTTAAATATAAATTTTGTTCGTCGTCGTTTCTGATTCTCACTGCTTTAAACTTGGTATGTGTATTTTTATAAAGCTACTTTTTTTCGTTTGAAACTTTTTCTCGGTACAAATAAAGCAAATTTTTTTCCTGTTTGCTAAACTTGCGTCACACGGAAAAA
Source organism: Anopheles farauti No. 4 (assembly GCA_000956215.1). Classification (NCBI taxonomy): domain Eukaryota; kingdom Metazoa; phylum Arthropoda; class Insecta; order Diptera; family Culicidae; genus Anopheles; species Anopheles farauti No. 4. The sequence goes on from JXWZ01010740.1 coordinate 1,241, forward strand.
GCCGCACCCTAGGCCTCATTTCCTTGGGCATACAACAGGGCGTCCGTTTTTGGTTCGTTCCTGTTGTAGGATTTCTTTTTGTTTGATTTTCCATCACCATAACTATAGGAGAGGGAAAGAGAGGGAGAGAGTTGAACGAGAAGCAGCAAACGTGTGTCTTTTCGCTCTCGACGCTTCGGTTTTACATGTAGCCCGGAAAGCGGGCAAAGTCTAGACCATACCGAAGGACCGTGCTGTGTGTCCTCATAAAACTATAGCCAACTTTCCTCGCTGCTGCTTTGCTGGTTTGTACATGAGGCACGGTGCTACTGTTTGCCACCAGATCCACTGTGGCAATCGTCGCTCCCACATGGACCCCGGATAGCACACCATGCAACGGGACGAAGCCACGAGCGGCACGTTCGAAAACAATGTTGATTAAAATTCATAAAGCATAAATTCATCTCTCCCTACTCGCGCCAATTCATCATCAGCCAGGCCCGACCCCCTACCAAACCGACACACACACACACACCCATCTTCGATCATTTTGGGCTGGATCCAGGACACATCAGAAAGTCATCGTATCCTATCCCGGCTACTACAGTGCTGAAGGTGTGAGGGTGTGTGTGTATATAACTGTATTGTGCTTGATTTAGCGTCCACCAGCTCCCACCAACATTTTCTTTCGACAAATTTTCATTTTATAAGCCCTCCGTACCATCTCTAACTCCCCACCACCCTGAGAGGCCGTGCCGTGCCGGTACCAATTTGGAATTTCAAATAGTTTCAACCTTTCCCAACGCGTTCCACACTACTAACCGATGAGCGCTGCAGGATTATGTGGCCACCGTTTTGGGGGGCCCACGTTACAAAAAGCTTCACCACCGCGGACAACAGCAAAGACAACAGCAACACCAACAATGTGAGAAGAAACAAATCCGAGACATCACCATATTTCCACGGGTCTCGCGTGTGACGTGTACCGCGGGACGTGCGAAATAAATTCGTGATTCGTGCCGCGCATCATCAATAAAGCGTGTGTGGACGGTGGAAGAAAGACGGGCCCGGGTTTATATATATATATTTTTGCTACCGTTGCCCGGTGATGAATTAAACGTTTTGCACCGGGCGGCCACTGTTCGGACGGGTGGGATTATTTGAACGGGGCACGTATTTTTTTACCCGCCCCTATTTACTGTTTATTAAATGCCGCAACTAAATTGCTGGAAAAATGTATGGAAACTTTATTTCAACGAATTTAAGCCGAAAAGTAGGGCATATTTTAATCAGAATGTGGTAATTCCTAAAAGGTTTTTTTTTTCAACTGAACGAGCAAAACGGAACATTTTTTCCATTGTGTATGCAATATTATTACAACTACGTTTGCGAAATTTGTGTGTTACTTAGTTTGCGAATCCAAACGATTCCGAAACAATCTACGAAGGAAGCTTTGGTTGAAAATGTTCGTGCACTACATTCTCATACAAGTGCGAAATATATCGGAAACCATGGAGTAAGAGCACATGGTTCTCATGTCAAATTTCAAATTCGTAGAAATCCCGACAACGTTTTCACTATTGTTGCAGATCAAAATCGCAACGTACCCTAAAAAAGTTGTTTTCAAAATGGAATCCGTGAAAATTCTGTACAGATCATCCTTATCAGGACTACAATCAATTCAATTGACTAGAATTGCATCACATTAAATGATGTTCCACATTGATGCGGCTTAGTTATTCGAATTGAAGCGTTAATAACAAATGTCTGGAACGTCGGAATGACTGGAACGGAATTTCTAAATTCTTTGAGAAACATGAATTGAATGGGAAGTATGAAAACAAATAATAAAATACAACATTTAAAATTGATGCCAGCAATATTTTGCCCTCCATATTGCATCCAGAGTTTCGTCCAGAGCAAAATCCAATCAAACGACCATTTCTTGGTAAAAGCTGGTTCGGATACTCCTGTGAAATTTTGATCCGCTCTACAAGGTAACGCTTTCAACAGCGAACATCTCCCAGATCTCACAGATGAAGAACTGAGCAAAACACAATTCCTCCAGAAAATCCTAATCCGTAATTCGATACACGATCTTCGTACTGAGCAATCCCGTCGGTGCCCGTAAAACTAGGTCCATCTGTGACGGTGAGTTTTTTTGTGTTGTTTTCTAATTTGTTTCGCACCCTTATCTTGTTCTTCGGACGTGTTCAGCTGTTCAGCTGATCGAAACGATACGCTGGCAGGAGCAGTGCTACGAGCCGATTATCAAACAATCGAATTTCGACGATGTGGCTCTCGTTCCCATCCCGTGCAGCAGAACCACAGTCGCATGATTGCCGGGGACACGGGACATGAAAAATGCATCCTCCAGACCGGTACAACCTGCCGTGAGCTGCAGATACGGACGAACCGACCCGAACGGAAAGCTCACTCGAAAAAAGAACATTCGAAAATTTCCTGCCTCTCAAAAGTGAGCTTATCGTGTGGATCTGGATCTTTTTCGGTTTTTTTTTTGTGAACCTACCTAATCTTCGTCGAACGAAGAGGCAATCGTAGAAGACTCGTTCCATTTTAGCAAATTCGAAATGAAGGATTGATTTCTTGCAGGAGCGTACGAGCGAGAGTGCTAGGTGCCGGACAAAGACTGATTTTTTTTGTCGGATGCATTTCGTCATTTTTCCTTCTCCAACTGCAAGTATCGTATTACCCGCGCACTTCCCAGCGATAGCGACCAGCGACTGGACGGTTTAGCACATCGTAAAGCATGGCAAGAAATACGATTTAGTGCAGCTTTATGTTCATTCGTCTGATTGCACCGCCGCAAACGGCTTGGTGGAGTGTGGTTGGAGGTGAAAATTACATTCTCCGTGCACTTCGCTGCACCAGCGAAGGAGAAAAGCCGGCGGGCCACTTCATTCCGGCAGCAGAAAGAAGTTAATCAAGGCATGCAGAACCGCATGAACTGGTCAGTATTGGGCACGGAACGGGGAGAAGATGACGTGCAGATATCATCTTCACCAGCTGCTCCATTCGCAAGTACATAAAGCTGTGCGCGTCGTCACCATCATCATCGTCATCATCATCATCGGCATCACGGTGTGCGCACGATTATTTGCTTCGGCACCAACCGTCAAGCATCCGTCCGATTGTTGGTAGCTACGGTCAACATTGTGTCGGCGAGCAGGAGCAGCACAGATTGCATCGAATTTCGTACGTACACGATCGATCGGACGGATGCTCCGAACGGATGTAAAACTTGTGCCACCCGGGCAGCTTCTTCCTTCTATCCCCACGGTCGGTGTAGATCCTTCTATCTCGGAACGTCTCTGGTTTGCGTTTCGAACTCCGGAGCAAAGAAATGATGGGTTGGAATCAAACCTCAGACGCTTCCGGTGATAGTGGCTAGATGTAAAGAACGCCATTGGAAATTGCTTCTGCGTTGGCCACATCCTGTGTGCGGAGATTTTCGCTCTCATGCCAGGGGTGTCAAACAAACAATCGAACAATGGAATTTACGCTAACCTTTAAACTTAAAGTTAATCCAAATATAGTAAACCATATGGAGAGAGAAGTTCAAATACTCTATCCTTCAGCGTTTTCTTGTAAAAGTACGATAAGTACGATTTTAACACCAAAATGAAGCTACCACCATTAGCTGCGTTTGACAGCCCTGCACCCGCGTCGTAGCGGTTACAAACTTCTGTTCACAGTTTATATGCACCAATATGGGTTGAGCAGCTGGAAGACGCTGGAAGACGTGGAAAAAGAAGACTCGCAACCCAACTACTGTGGTTCCGGTAGTTGGTGGTTTACCCCGTTCGCTTCGCCCCCTTCCCCACTAAAAACCGCAGCAGAACTTTGCGAAGGATCCTCGCATACACTCGCACGCCTCCCGAGCACAATAATTAATGCACATCGACGGCCAGACCTCGGGAGATATCTAATGGATTACCGAACCGTTCCGTTCGATACACCGCTTGGGTTTCTTCGGATGTAAACGGGTAGTGAACGGTGCGGCCTTTCTAAAGGGGCCTATAATTCTTCACCTGCCGCAAGGTGTCAAAGCGGGGCAGCTCGGACGGAGTCGAGATTTTAATTCTCATCCCGGACAATAGGGAGTGCAGTGGCCTGTCCGTGCCTGCAGCACCCATCGGCAGGATAGCGTGATGATAGAATGTCTTGCTGTCGGTATTTCCAACACCCTTCCAGCCGCACTGCGAGCGACGGCCGGCCGGTGTAATCAGTCAAGCCTAGCCTAAACGGAGGTTTCCATAATAAGCGGATTTGCTGGGACGAGATTTGTTGCGATGCAGATCGCAGCCCGGGTGCAGGGTTAAGAAAAATGACGCCGCTGCCTGGGAGCTTTAAAGCCCGGTTGTTAGGCTCACGTAACAAATAGCATCCCCGGGAGAAGGCTAAATGAAATTTCCTACTCATTCTTCCCGTCACCTGACGCTTGGACGGGAGCACCTTTCCGAGGCGGGATTAATAGGAATTCGTTTCGCAATAATCCACCATCATTACGCGTTCCGTTCCAATTACCCATCGCTCCCGACCCGGCATCGCAGCGTCTCGACGCTGGACGTGTTTCGCCGCCCAACACATCGAACCCGAGGGCTCGGTCGACCAAAAATGTCAAGTTGAAATGCCAAGAACGAAGATGCCCATCGGAAGATGCCTCCAGCGCTGGGCAGGAATGTGAGCTACCGAGGAATGTTACCTCAAAAATTGCTCGTTTCGAACATCGGCACCGTGGATGGGAATAGGCAAAGTCGGTTACACGAGCGGTGCACCGAAATTTTTCTCCTCACATTTCTTGCAATTTGCGCTCGATTTCGTTCACAAGTACGCGGGGATCGTAATTTGACTTCCATTGTGATTGGCGAGACGGCCGAACGGTATACGAGGAATTACTGTTTCCACCGCCCAAGTCTTCCGGCCCGTTTATGCCTGCCAAGAACAGACGACTTTGAACGTTGTATACAACGCCTAATTAGGACTGCCATTTTTCATTCCAACGTTTACTCGAGCTACGTCAATCATGATCACCGGTGCCGGTGGAGTGAAAAAAAAAACAAAGACGCCCATAAAAAATACAAAGACGCATCGTTCTAAGTCGCATAGTCAAAAAACCGGGCAGAAGTTTCGCCATAAACCCTCCTGCCAGACGCTCGGATGCATCGAAGTACATCCCGGACGTGAGAGACCGTATCGCCGGGACTGCGGTGTACTTCACCGAACATCATGCCGGAAAATTTCCTCCCAAGCAGTCGCGCAATTTCCGGCGTTGGCCATAAAATTGCACGAACCCTACTGCCGCCATCGTCAGCTCCTGATTCCAGCGGAAGACGATGAGGACATCGCCGAAATTCCCGAGCTCCAAAACAACATTCACATTCACAAAAAAAACGCTTATCGTCCACATCAAACCGTACCCGCAAAGAAAGCCGACAGGCCCGGACAGGATGAAAGTTTGTTAGAGAATTCTTTAGGGTTACACTCGCAACCGTCGTCCCGCGCGGCACGGACGAACAAGCCAAGAAGTCGGCAACCGGGCCAATCAATTTCCACCAGCAATGGAGACATTTCTGGCTAGAGCAAGCGTTTTTTTTTCGTGCTTTGTGTGCGACAAAAATTTTAAAATTGCCATCCACAGCCCTACCCCGCCCCCTTTGGGATGTCGACCTGTAACGATCGCCAAGGGACCTGTCGGCGTTGCCGTTGTCGACGTCGTCGTTTCGATAGTCATTACTTAAGTTTGGCGCAGTTGTTCACCTTCCTGCTGGTCCAAGGTAAAGTCAAACTGTTGTCGCAATCGTCTGCTGGTGAGCGGCCAAAAAAAACCGGCTGTGTTCCGGTCCGATAATGAACCAGCTCTTGGCACCGGCCGGGCTCATTCCCGGGGTCTGATGAGACAACTCTGTAGAGATTTTATTTCATTTTATTTCTTTTTTCTTACGGGCCAAGCTTTCGGTGGACATACGGTTCCGGACACCGGATGGTCTGGTTTAAGTCGTCGATGATGCAGTGCACTAATGGACCCCATTCAATACCTCACCCGGAGGTGGCGTGACGTTCGGCAAGAATGTTCCAACATTTAAGGAAAAGGAACACATCGCATAATAAAAAAAAAATAATGTAGGTTGTCTTCTTAGGAGGAGTTACCGCCGTAGAACGTGAAAGCACTTACCGCTGGCTCGATTGCCAACATTCGCGTTTCTCCTGTTGTCGTCGTTTAGAAACGAAATTAATAGTACGAAAATCGATCGGTTGCAACACAATCACATGGACAGGAAACAGACATGGGCATGGTAACAAACGTGTAGGGGTCCAAGGGAGGAAACAATTGCAACCCCCGTACCGAGGTCGCCACGTTCGTTGATTAACTTTCACCGAAATGAAATACAAACCCAACCCGAACCGAACCACATCGCGCTGTGATTGATTTTCACAAATTCCTATAAATTTTGTCCCATTCCCGTCCGCGGCCGAACGGCGCAAAGGACTCAATTTGAGTTCTCAAATTCAATTATATTGAAATAGTACGGAGCACCCTGTCCTTCTCCCTTCTACGCCCCCTTTTCTTTTTTTTTTACGCACACAATTGGCACGAAATTGTGCAATGCCGACATTTTTCGACCGGGATTAAACGCCCGTTACCCTCACCCGCACGGGTCACATTCTCTCGCTCCAGGTAACAGCGGAGTTGATTGTGAATGAAATTCTTTTGCGGAGTACCGTTTTATTACCGAAGTCATTCCGGAAAGTCAACCGGAAAATGATGAAAAATTGGTATTGGTGAGGAACAGAAAAGGTAAAAGGAGAAAAAAAATCCTAACTAGGTACGGTTTGACAGCGTTTCGTCAACACTGAGCCGAAACGAGGACAATTTCGTTCGAAAACCGGGGGAATCGATCAATGGAAAGTAACCCCGCGGGGCGAGCTAATGAAGGGAGGTGAACGCAAAAGCGAAACGAAAGAACATAGAAGAGTCCTCCAATGAGGTGGTGTATTCCTTGCACAAGCTCCTGGCTACATCCGGTAAAAAGCACACCGAAACTTAACTGACTCATCATAACAAACAAATTATGAGTAATTGATGGTGTGCTCTGCCCAGTCGTGACGAAATAGGCACCACTCGATGACGTTGAGAAACGTTTTCTTCGTTTTTTTTTACGGACAAGCACCACAAATCGATCCGTTCGGTTCGGGTTGGTTTCTATTTTTATTGTTTCGTCTACCCGCGCTAATAACTAATAGCGTGCGGGTTAATAGGTAGAGTGTTTTTTTGTCTTTGCTTTTTATTGTTTTCGGGATTCTTTCCCATTTTACGAGCGCACTCCCGCGACCTTTGGTTTCCATTTTGTTCTATTAGATAATGGTATTTTTTGTTTTATGTTCAGCTCCCAGGCACGGGTCAATAGTTGGGAGTAGTTTTTAATGCGAAACAAAAACCCAACCAAAAACACCAATGCTGGTCGCCGATTCCAACGCGTACAACACATTCCCCACATCGAGGTTGAGGTAGGTTAGTGCCTGCTACGAACGAAATGATTAATGACCCACTTCCTGCCGTGCGCTGGTGCTAATGGCGTTTGCAGCCCGGAGGTCAGAACCCCCGGGGGCCAGTGAGGGTTTTCCTTTGGCGCCGCTCAGCGCACTGCTCATTTCCTTCTAATTCCTCCCATTCACGGGTACACTGGGCGGGCACGTGCAGTGAGGGGTCTCGGGTACGGGGCAAACGTTGCCGGTTCGATCGAGCAGCCAGCTGATCGCGGCATGACATATGTTTCGACCGATTGCCGGAAGGTCAAGGGTACAGTTGCCCGACCGCCGAAGGGCCAATTTGCCGTGACGCAAAGTTTATTTGGTCGACCATCTGGGTAGGGTATTGAGCGGCTGCCATTAGGGCGTAACTATCTATCGAGCGGCAGTTACCACGCGAAACACGATCGACTCTTCGATTGCCCGTTTATAATCTGATGAAGGCGATAGCACTACCGGAGAGTTTAGAAAACTTACGCGGTAAGCGACTATTCTCGCTCGGAAGCATTTGTTTCTGGGAAGATTAGAATTCCACGGCCTAGAAACTGCTTCCAATAAGCGTATTATGTAAGCTACACTAGCTATCAGTGTGATGAGCTAACCTGCGAGTTTTCTCGATTGCTAACCATACAAACACGCTTACATGTCCATCAATTTCTATCCATTAAGGGATGGAGCATAACAAAAACAACGAAAAAAAGCCGGGGAATATAACATTTTATTACATTTTATTGCATACATCCCCCCGGTCATGAGTGGCGACTCGTTCCAGGTACGGAACCGGGGCCGATCTTGCCTTCGGAACGGAGAACTTTGCCGGAAGCGAAAAGGTGCAACCGTGACAGTGAGCCCGTCCATCCTCCCGGGTGGCACCGGTGGCACATACATAATCCCGGAGAAGCGGAGAAGAAAGCCCGAAGGAGGAGGAAAAAAAAAACCTAATCCAAATAGAACGGAATCCATTAGTTCCAATTACCATTCCCGGTATGGTAGCAAGCACCGCCAGCTGAGCAATCCCAGACCTGGGAAGGAAGGCCAAGGGTAGGAGCCATCAAGAGGAGCGTGCGAAAAGCGAAACGAATCGGACCCGTAGAAGATAAAAGGATTAAAAGAAGGTTCCGAGCGAGGTTCTTGAGTAGATGAGGTCGCTCGGATGGATAGTAAAGCCTTCGGTATCTAGTGGTGAAGCGTTTTTTTTCGTTTTTTTTTTGTGGGCCCTCCTAACCGGACGGACACACTTAACGGAAAGCGTCATCTCGTTCGGTTCTAGTGTGATGGGAATTATTGGATTGTTTTGTGCCCCGAAGAATGTCCCGCCCGGTAATAATGAGTGATGGAAGCCGGTAATGGCGGCAACCAATCGCTTACGGGTGACTCATCCCGAGCCCGAGCCCGAAAGCTCACGCTGTCTACTACTAATGGTACCACGATTTGGCGTCCAAACTGTATGAGTGTGTGTGTGATAACCTCCCGGTCTGGAGAACCTAGATCAATCTTAATTTGCGAATAAAAAAAAAGGGAAAAAAATCACCAGCACGCGAATCGAAGCCCACCGGTGGCAACGAAGGTCACACGTGTGCGCGCGCTGCTTTTGACGGTTACAGCCCCAACCGGAAAGGGTAATTGACACATTCGATTAGTATTTATGGCGTGCTTGGCCCCCGGAGTGAGTGACCGACGCACATAAGCACACACGCACGCACGCACGCACACACACGTCGTCAGAATCGAAGGCAAACGGGAACCGATTAGGCCTCCCCGGGGCAAGCAACCCCCGTTATCGACGGACGGCGTTTAATGGCCAACACCTCCACCACATGGAACAGGTTTATTTTTGTTTTTTTTTCTTCAGTCAGTCAACATCCGCGTGCACACGGGCGGAACTCACGCGGAAGTGATTGGTGATCGTTGTGCGAGACTGCAAATGAGGCTGAGTATTCCAAAAACCAAAAACCCGCCGTGCCGATGGGATAAATTTCATCAATAAAATCTACACGCACCGTGTGCGACCCGGCCCGATATTTATCCCTGCCGGGTGCGTGTGGGTGTGTGTATCTATGCGATTCGAATGCATAATTGAGCAAACGCGTTTTGTTTCGCTGAGTCCTTTTGCGGTTCGGTTGGGTGGTTTGGGATGCGGTTCTGTGGTTTCTCTCGCCACCCCCTCCACTCGTGGACCACGCGATATCGCGAATATTTATGGTGTACGGCAGTCCGTGTTTGCATTTCGGCGAAAAGTTCGCCGGAAGGTGGAACCGGGACGTTCGTTCGTGTGGAAAACCACCCCCCTGAATTCGATGCACCGATGTGTGCGCAACGATTCCGCGATCGAACCGTTGCACGAACCCAAAGGAATGGTTGCACCTCGTCTCAAGTTGTACAGCGTACGGTGGCCAAAATAACAAACGAAGGCATCCGGCGGTGTACGCTGCACTGGGTCATCCGAACGCTCCGAATATGAAGCAAAAAAAAAAGCCACGCCACCGGCAGATATATCCGAGTTTATCTTAAATTAATGTCAATCAGAGCTTTCCTTCTCCTCATGGGGCATTTTTTCCGCTTCCGGTTCGGTATCGGACCCGGTTCCCAAACGCGCACTCCGTTCACTCCCCGGGGCCAAATTTGATAAGCCACCCGAGTGTGCTCCACACCACGTATGAGCAACTTTCTCTTGCGCTCACCTCACCGACACACCGTTGGGTCCTTTTGCCCGGCGTGGAAGCGCTTCGGAAAACCCCTTTTGCGTCAAAGTCGAGACTTGGCGGGACGTAAAGCACCGAGCACCGAACGCGGGAAGGACAAACTTTGTGCCTCCTAGTCTGTTATCATTCATTTCAGGGTTCTGGGATCTGTGTTCTTTACGGTTCCCAATCAACATTCCCCCACACACACACTGGCAAGGCAATAAAGCCATCCGAAGCAGGGTAAGCGACGCTAGAAATATGTACAATTTGCGATACCGAGCAACAGAAGGTATACCCAGAAGGTTCTGGGAATGTTCTGCCGCAAATGCACCAGGTCCGACCGTCTTGTGTTTGTAGATAATTTTCTCAAAACTTGCTCCACATATCGCAGCCGGAGCACGCAAATATTCCTTTCCTATGAACGTAATTTGTTACACTCACCGTTTCGTTGCCACTGGCGAAATTTGTGGTACAGGAAGCAGGAGCACATGCAGAAGATCGACGACAGGATCATCAACGTCAGGACGATGCCCACCCACACGTCGCCGATGAACCGCTCGTACGTGGGATCGAGCATCTGCTCCGTACCGATGGCAGCACCGCCGAGCCCATCGCGGCCCCGGTTCGCGAACGATTGCAGACTGTTTAGCAGCCCGTAATCGCTGCTGCCGTTGCTGTAGTCGATCCCACCGAACAGGCTGGACGACCCACCGAAGCCACCGTCCATGCCACCGAAGGCGCTGCCGGCAAGCCGGGCGGCGGCACCGCTAGCCGCCACACTGCCAGCCACCTGCTGCTGGTGCTGCTGCTGCTGCTGGTGCAGATTCTGCCAGAACAGTGTGTAGTTGTTGCCCCGGATCAGCTTGTCGAAGTCGAGATTCGTCGGTATTTCGAAGGTTATCTTCGATTCGAAGTTTTCAATCATTTTCGTATCGCGAGCGTTTTGTTTGTTGCGTTGGTTCTACCACCGGCGAGAACTCGTCTACCTCTCCTCTCCCTTCCCTTGATTACCTACTGTCACTCGATAAGGCGCCCACACAAAAAAACACCGTGCACCGTTGACAGATTGATTGGACCGAAGGAGCGCGCTCGTTCTTCGATGTATCGAAGCAGGCACTGGCTGATACGATATGGGTATTCTTCACAAAGAAAAAAAAACACACACACACAATCAGAACCCAAACGAAACGAAACGAAAACGACACTGCTATCAGGATTCCACTCAAAATTCTTTATCTCTTGCTCCGGAGGTTCCGATTCGAAACTTCGTCCTTCAGCACGGCACACTCGCACCCGGAGATCTCCGATAACAGCGGGCAAAATGACGGGTTTTCGGTGTTTTGGCGGTTTTTTTTCTTCTTTCTTCTTCCGAGGACACTTTTCGCTGGGTTTTTTTTTCCACCACACACTCGAGACACTCGCAAAAATAACGCAACCGAAAGGGCAAACAAGGAATCAAAACTAGCTCTTGATCACAAAGTATTGCGATACACGGCGAAAGGATTTCATCCAGCACAGGCTGCTGTGATTACGCGGAAAACTGCTTCACTTGTTTTGCTTGATACGATATTTTCTTCAACTTCAACACTTCGCGTCGTAATTAAATTCGTAATTCGATTACTTCACTCTTATTTGCACGGGGAAATGCACTTTTATATGAACCAAAATAAAAACGGCGTGATTCAATGGTAAGCGGCTCGATTTTCGTCCTTTCGTAGGTTCTCTCTCGCGCGTTTATTTGTGCGAGCAGCGTTTACGAAATGGTACAGTGAAAGGGAGCGCATCTACGCACGCATCCACTCGTTCGCAGGGGTTGTTCGTTCGTGACTGACGTCGTCGACGGTCTCCGGACTGCGAGAAGGTTAGCCCGAGCTAGGGTCGTTGGAAAATCCAGCGCACTATGGATGCCTGGACGGTCATAATTGGTGTTATTGGTGGAACGATTTGGTCGCATTTCATGTAGGTCAGAGGGACAGATGCGGACATTGTGCGTTTTTCTTTCGTTGTAAGCAGGATTTTAGAAATTTTTAAATTTAAGGAAATTTAGTTTAGTTTAGATTGAAAATCATAACAAATTGATGTATCGTTTATATGAAATATACCACGTACTACGCAGTAAAAATGGTGTTAGATGCAGAAATTTAACCTGTTTTTTTATGTTTTGTCGTGTTTCTGATTCTCCCTTTTTTCATTTAAACGTTAGAAACATTTCTCAAATAACAGATAAAAACTTCAAACATAACATTCCATTGTG
>JXWZ01010747.1:0-10282 GCA_000956215.1 Anopheles farauti No. 4
CTAGCGTCGCTGTTTATCCTATCTTCACTTTCCTGCCTGGTTGGGTTTGTTTTAATTTTTTTTTGTTGCTCTCCCTCTCTTTCTCGTTGCCGCTCGTGCACCGAGGTCACCCAAGTGCCGGCAGATGAAAGTGTGCGAACGATGAGTTGTGAAATGGATAATCCGGAGGAAAATATTGACAAACGGCTGGGACGATGGTGTTGCGGTGCAGTTTCGCTTCGGTCCCGATATTGCTATGTCAAGCGCCGTGTGAAACCCAGAGCCTTGAACTGCATCGTCCTTGGGTTGAATGGTTTCATCGTTTGCACGTGCCATGAATATTATGCTACATCAGGATGATGATGGTTTTTTGTATGACCTATGATGCTCCTCTAGTTGTGGGCCATAACATTTTCTCTTTGATTCTTTGAAATAGGATGATGAAAAAATCCTTCCCGGACGATGCGTCGATGCACTACGATAGAGCTCTTTAAAGAAGTATGAGCACAGCTCTTTTTTATGCTGTCAGCTTGGGATAAGAAATTAAATGGAATAGAGCACATTTTTGTAATGCACAATTAGTACTACGTTTTGTAAGTACTTTCAGTGCAGAAATTTCCTGGAGTTACGCTAAGTATCAGATTAGTATCATTTTTGCACGAAAATGTTACTCTTAAAAGCCCTAAAAGCTCTACGAGTTCATTTCCGGAACAACATACGCACATTGTTCCAGATTTGTCTAGGGCACGCACACTGAATGTAATCGCTAGAACAGCCTACTTCGTCCGGAACGCGGCGTTAATCCTAATGAAAATTGGGTTCGTCATTTTAAGAACCGTGATTGAATTTCGCAGCAACTGTTGTTGGAACAGCTTCCACGCAATCCGATTGATTGACGCGACGGAGGACAAACAAACACAAGCGAATTCATTTTGAAACGGCCGTAGGAGGTAGCTAGTAATGGTGATCGTTCAGTGATCCGAATTTGGTGGACGTGCTGGGCCGAGCAATGAACAACGCTCGCAATGTAACATTCCTTTATTGGATTTTACCCGTTCGGGGAGGAGAGTTGTGCAGTAAAACTGGAAGCTCGTGTGGAAACATTCGCGAGTCGCGGGTCGAGATTTGCAGGATGGGTAATTTGATTTTATGCTAGAATTATTAGCCATATGCGTTTCGAGTTTGTTTGTGAAGGTTTACTGGACGTACAAAACCATAGAAAATACTGAACACAGATAGATAAAACTATCTTCTTGTGCAAATAAAGTGTAGAAAGAACCCATTTATTTTTTTAAAGATAAATTCTTGAGCTTAATGCGAAGGGTGGTCCATCTCTAAGTGGACATTCACAATGTCGATTAAAATGCCAACAAGTTTGGGTGACTATCGGCACCTGCTCTCAAAATGCTCCAATTGGCTATTTGAATCTCTTCGACGCCACATGAAGCATGAAATTCTCTACCTTCTCAGCGTCCCAACATTACTCGGACGTAAGACGATTTCGAGCAGTAAAATCATTTACGAGCTACATGTTCCCCGATTCTTCGTACTTCTCTATGCGTTCCTCAGCAAACCTACCTCATCCGCCTCCTCCTCTTCCTTCTTCTCCTCCTCATCCTTCTCTTCTCATCCACGAGCGCAATAGAAATGTGCCTGATATGGGAAAATAATTTATCCCGGGTTCGGTGGACCCAACCATGCTTCGCTTGCGCGACCAAACGAAGACGACCGAAAGTCTCGAGCGCCGACCAACGACGCGCCACGCCGCTTCACTGAATAGCTCCTTAAATATCAATTACACATTGCACGTACGAAGCCATCCGCAAATTCCCACAGCTCAGCACACAAATCCGGCAGTCCAAGGCAGCGAAGTAAGTAAGTAAAAGCTGAACCCAAAATAGACCAGACAGAGGAAGTCTCCTTCGTCGGATTTTTGGGTTGGAGTGGATGGGTGTTTTGGAAGAGAAGGGAGAGGAGGGGGCACCTGGGGAACTGTTGGAATGGCGAGACTTTGGACTCGAGGGAAAGTGAGAGAGAAAGAGAAAGAGAAAAAGTCAGTTGTCTAAGAATCGATCCACAAACCACTAGACACGTTTCGATCGTAAATTCTTCGCCCCAGCCCCAGGATCGCAGCACATACCAGCGTCACAGGTGAGCCGGTAGCGGAGCGGGTGAAAAGAAAAAAACTTTTTCACATCTTTGGAGAGAAAGGTAAAAAAAAGAACAAAACAAAAAAAAAACGCTGGTCGCCCGAATTCCGGGCGAGTTTTCGACACTTCTGTATGCTTTTGTGCGTGGCGTTTCGTGCCGACCGTGACGCGCTGGGTGGAGGAAACCGAACGCGGCGTAAAATCGATCTCGTTTCGTGCGGTACGCTCCGTTCCGCTCAAGGACACTTCAAACGAGAGAAACCAGTTTGGCTGTGAATATCGCATCCCAGTAGCGAGTGAAAGTTCGCCCGTGTTTCGCCGGAACTCCCGAGTAGGCTTAGGAAAGTTTCGACTTGCTTTCGGATGCTCGCCCGCCCGCGAGGGATGCAGTGAAACGTGGTAAATCCAGCCGCAAATCTTCTACCACACGATCGGGCCACACAAAGGGACCGTTTCGTGTGATCCTTTTTCGATATGGATCCTCGTGTGGGGTGTGACGATATGCAGTTATTATACTGACATATTTACATATTTACTTGCCACGTTACTGCCGGGTCGGTTCCTCCCCCTTGTTTGGAATCACCACATGGACTCGTGCCTCTCAAGGGGAAAAACGAAACCTCTCCCTTCTCTCCCACCCCATCATATACATTAAACATTATGCCCCGAAACCGCGAGGTCGAATTTATTGCATTACCATACCGCAAGGGATGGGGCCCGCGAGGGTGAAAACGGAGAATTATGACGGTTCGCTAAAGTTTCTGCTTTGCGTAAACTTCGCGAAGCTGACTGGAAATGGAGGGTGACCTGCGCGTGAAAGTTCGTTGTTACAAACAAAACCAACAAAAGTTTCACAACGAGCACAGTGGATGACGCGCATGGTAAAGAATGGGTTAAATAAAACCTTAAATTCCAGGTTAAACATCAGTCAATATGCATTTTCTTCTGCAAAAGGGGCTAATAATGCTATCAAAAGGTGGCTTTTTATTATAAATTTCATGTTTTCTTATAATTTTCTATTGCTTATAAGGCTCACGATGAAAATGATCCACTAAATTTTCCACAAAACTTATTTCAGCAAAGAATATCGCCTAAAAGTATGCAATATTTTGTTTATTATTCGTATGCATTATTTTACATTTGAATTTTAAACTTACTCACTTTGGTTAGACGAACAAATACAAATTAATGCAAATAAAAATAATTACACATAGAGATATTTCTAACGGTATTTTAGTTTTCATTTTTCAAATTTATGTTTAATGAGAGTTTTTTTATCTCAAATAAAATCAATAACCATTGCTCTGCGAGTGTAGACTTCTCCCAGTGTTCGAGTGTTGCCGAGCGATAATTGAAGGACGGCATTCCACTCCAGCTGTCAGTTCCATCGCGCACGTGACCGGTTCGTTATCTTCTTCCCTCGGCTCGGGCTTCGACGGGCGTTTTGGATGTTGGCCAAACCGCACGCTCCCTCGCCATCCCCATCGACACCCGGTTGGGAAGCAACTTAAACCCGAACGGAGGATACTTTCCACTTTCGCAGCCGCACACAAACTTCCGGACGGCACCGGACGGTATCGCGGTGACTTTGTCGTTTCAAAACTAGGCGCCCTTCAACCGCCTCCATGGGTGCTGGAGCATCAGCAACGACGGAGCGCTAAAAAAAAAGTAAAAGCCGGCTCACGAAACTTCGAGCTTGGGAAAATTAAATTTTCTTCCACACCGGGTTCCTCCAACCGACCTTTCCTATTATTGTTTGGAGCTGGTGTTGTGTACAAAAAAAAAACGCCGCGCACGTGAAACATTTTCCACGCTCGTGTCTTGAAAACTCTAGATTTGATCCGAGCGAGGGGGAGAAACACTACCTTCTCTTTCGCTTTCCCTTGTAGCTACGCGGAAAAGTGATTAATTCCGTAGGGTGCCCGGACCGGTGGGGATGGGCACGCTACGAGAAGGTGAGAAGACAGACCGCAGTTCAATTTATCAAGATAAGCTAAAAGTTGGTCACGATCGCAAACACCAAACGGCGGGCCCGTCGATTTATGCCGAGCGGTTGGCATGGAGACGGCTTTTAAATCATGCTCGGTCGCTGGAAGGCAGGTCGCAAATTATTCGCTTTCAGACACCATTAAAGTCATTGTTCGCGGGAAAGTTTGGCAATGGTCGCCTTTTTCTGGCCTGTTAGTTTACGGCGAATTCCAATTCACGCCCAAAAAACCCGGAAAGGGGGCAATGAATCGGTACGATAAGAAAACTTTACGCTCACTATCGCGGGCATGATAAGGAGCTCCGTATTCACGCTTTAATACGCTTCTTTGAGCCTGAAATATGGTCCGGTAGTACGAGGTTGCCTCCACTGGCACACTTAATGTTTGCACAAATCGTCACAGCGTGCTCGAGGGGGCCGGTTCGGGGACAATGGGGGCAAAAAGGCAATTGTTTATCGAATGTAAATCCGCTGCTGGCGAGCGTCAACGACGATGGCGACCAGTAACTCAATATTTACTCGACGCTGGTGCGGTTAATCATGATTTATGAACTTGAGAATTTAGCCTACAAATGTTTAATTATGGATCATGGAAAGCTCGCTTACTGCGAGTGGGAAAAAGAACGGACCAAAGTTTTTAAACGGTACTACTGTTTGAAAAATAAATATTTTTCAATCATTATTTAGATTCTTTGTTTTTGAAAAAAAAATTGATGAAAAATAGCAACGTTGCGGATTGCTCAGTTATTAAATATTACTATTACTCATATTAGTCACAGCAACTATATTTTGAATTTTCCGTTGAACACAAATATCCAAATTTGAAGTTTTTTAACTTTATATTAATTATTTAGCGAATCGTACCCGACATTAAACAGTTTTTAAAGTTTTGATTGAAACACTTTAATGTTCGAACATTAATTTCAAAACATTAGCCATAAGAAAACATAATTTATTCTCCAAGCATGTTTTTTTTTTGTGGCACTTGCTCCCATCATGTCGCTATTTAAAAAAACCCCTCCAGTCAAAAGATGTCGTTTTGCTGCGTAATCATGTCGCACATACATTTTTAAACCAAAACTCCCAAAGCGACGAGAACCGCACGGACCTCACGGCCGCCTTTCGCCCATCATTCGCTGGGCGTTGTGAAATTAGAGCTGAAAATTTAATAAACCATGTAACACGGCACAGTGCACATTGGTGTCGGAAAATGATTATAACCAGCCAGCTAGTACCGATTCGTGCGCTGAACCCGTTTATAACGCCAGTGAGAAAGTTTTGATCAGGCGTGAATGGAAATGTAATTCGTGCTCGGCAAAAGCGGTGCTTGCCCACCGGTTGACCCAGCTAGCCTCACGTGGGTGTTGGTTAATTGTATTACATCTCAATTACAAACGTCCAGCGGGGGGCACCGAGTACCGATTTCCAAAACCACGCATGCAACCCTTCCCCTAGAGAGCGGCTGGTGTAATTCATGTTAAACATTTTACCTCTTCACCACACCATACCCGTGACGGTGTGGTTTGCCTCGGGCTGGCGGTACAAATTTCAATCAAAGCAGGCACATTGTTTGAAGGGACCTTGGCAACGAACAAAACGCTTCAGAGTCGTTTATAATAAGTGTTGAAGTAGATTTTGGACTTTATGGGAACAGAGTTCGAAATATGTGTTTTAAAAAGATATTTATAAACCACTAATAATCATCTGACTTATTTGAGAATGTAATTCATCTAATTTCTTCGTTTGTTACAAATATTAAATAAAAAATAGACAATATTTTTCATCGGTCTGAGTAATGCATCCGAACAAGCCGGATAAGCTTCACAGATACATTTCCGACAATTCACGATACTTCACAACACATGTGTGTGGTTTCATCAGAAAAATTAACGCACGGCAGCTATCAGGCATTTTCTGCAATTGGAGCTCTCAGTAATGAAACCACTAACCAGAGCGTACGGGGAAACAATTCAGGCGAATGAAATACGTCCGCAAAGAATGCCATTTTGCCTCACGTTCCACACCCAACACCCAACAGACGGCGAACGCCTAACGATCGTTACTCGCCCACCATTCAATTGAATCGAAACTGTGATGAAATTCGAAGCAACGCAGCGTCCATTAGAGTGGTGGAGGTGGGGTGGTAAAAACACCCTTCCCAAATGCGGAAGTGAGCACTCCGAGTGTCGGCTGCAATCGGTGTTCCCTTTCGCGATCCGAAAGCAGTGAGTAAGGTAGGGATTTTTGCACACAACATCCATCCGTCTACCGTGAATCCACGTAACGACCGGACCCACCCGTGGATGGTACATTCTGCATAACAACATAGAACAACCATTATGCATCCAGGTAGTGGATGCACAGTATTTTTTTTTTTTTTGGTTGAAAAATGCGCACCGTCTTAAGTGCTTTTACGCTCCCGCAGAGGGTAAGTAAAACAAAAGACCACTGATAAGATGCACTGCACGCAAATTGCGGCTGTCAGAGTAGAACAAAAAAAAAACAAAACGGTAGAACAACACGAACCGCTCGAGTATGCGGCGGTGTGGTGGTGTTGAAAACCATTATCTGGTTGTTTTTATCCTTTGGCATGGTTTTTGTTCTGCAACCGACGACGGTGAAGTGGAAATGTAATGCCTCGGACATACATTAGAATTTTCAATCACAAGTGAAGCGGGTATTTTACGTGATCTGGAAGAACGTTCTGCGGAGAAGATTTACAGGAAAAAAGGTTGTAAATTAGCTTTTTTGAATGTTTTACAAATGGTGTAAATAGTTTTAACTACTTACATACTTTCAGGCGTAAATTTTCAAAATTCAGTCTGTATATATGCAGATCAAAATACACTAGAAGATGCGATTTAGAGTCATATTTGTCTAGTATTAGTATTGAATTCGATTGTGTCATAAATCCAAGGATTCTAAAATTGTTATCGAAGCTATAAAAAAAATTGATAATTTGAAAAATTGTGTACTTCAAAACGATTCATCTACGTTCAGATTAAATAAAAACTCAAAGAAAGAGCGAGAGAGAGAGAGAGAGAGAGAAGCAGAGAAAAAAAGAGCGCAACGCATCTATGTGCTCTCTGACACTCGACTTGTGCGCTTTGAAACGAGCGTACGAAACGGATTTCTGAGTCGTGAAATTGAACGCTGATATTTGGTATATCGAACATAACAAAAACAGATAACCATTTTGTTCCATTCCACTCATTCCTTTCCTCTCGGAACCGCTACTTCCCATACGGAAAGAGCCTTTTAAAAAAGTACGTATCGACCCAGCAGGACAGGATTGGTTCAACTTGACGGGGGAGCACGATGGGATGTTAGCGGCGTAACAAGCTTCACAGCTGTAGCCACATGTGCGAACGAGCCCACTTGTCCGTTACGCACACTCTCGTCCTTCTTTTTACGCTTTATCTCTACATGTGGCTTCACAACTCACATCGTTGTTAAAAGAAGCTTATTAAAAATGTGTCAATATCACACACATTGCGAAATGCTATCAAGTTTAATGCGAAGAATCGGACACTGGGAACAGGTAAGCGTTCCAATCAAATTACAAATCCACAATAATCGTCCGAACGCCGTGTGTGGCTGTGGTTGGAGTGGATGGACCATACACTCACATTCGCCGAAAATGTCCTTTAGAAATCCATTTTCAATTTCGTGGATTAATTTCGAAGAGAAAACAAGAAAACGCGAACGCAGCATCGGGCAGCATTCAATCTGTTCGCATCCTTGTTTCGAACCTAATCTGCTCTAACAATAGCCGAAGGTTTTTGGGGGAGGCAAAAGGCGCGGTGTGGTTAAATAAACGATACGCTTGCGTCCGTTTCGATCTGTTTTCTCCACCCTCCCCCAACGACGCTTTCTCGATACACCTGCCTGCCGAGGACGGTTTGTGGTTTGATTTTTTCTCGCCGTTGCTTCGTACACGGCCATGGAAAAATATGCTCCTGGCAACGAGGATAATGGGAAACCTACATCTGCCACCGCCAAATGTGTCTGGGTTTTTTTGTTGCTGTGCTTAGCCGAGCGCTTTATTTCAATAAGACTCGCCACGTTCCAGAGGAATATCTAAAGTGAAATGAAGGTCAGGCGAAGATACGCTTCGTGTAGGGAAAGGAAAATGGAAACAAAAATTAAACACAACCCCCTCCGAAAGCGAGAACAAAAACAACACCCGCATTCAAAACTACACAACACAAAACAAGCAGCATCAACCCCCTTAAGCCACTAAGCGACCGTTTCCAACTTACCTTTCTCTAGTGTTGTGCGTGCTCGTATGCTCGTTTTTTTGTTTACGCTACTATTGGTGACCTTTTCTTTGATTATCTCGCTTGTTTTTTTTCTCTCTCTCTCTCTCCCACTTTGTCTCTTGTTGAGTTGCTTTTCTTGCCGCGCGTGGACGTCCGCTGGTTCGAGCGAGGTTCTGAGAGTGAAAAATCAACAGCAACCGACCGGTTTCAATGGGTTTTCCGGCGGCTTAACGAGCACGGCACGGGTCTAAGAAATAAGATCAAAACCCACGTCCCAGGGCGATCAGAACCTTCTTCAAAACCCGGCAGCACGTGAGCAGCTCTCGAACACGGCCGGAAAAAACGGAAACAAAAAACCGGCACCGTGAACGAAAAATAATAAAAAATGGCACGTCGGTTTAAATTCTGACCAGTTGAGCCCAGTGTGCAGAAAGGGCTTTTGTTTCCGATCGACGTGGGGCGGCCTGTTTATACGTGTTGGTTCCCGTGCTGGATCGTGCGGGAAACTATTCTTCCGCCCACTTTGCTGTAACTCGATAACCTGTCTTGACGTTTAACTCTTCACAAGGATGAGCGAATTTTGTAGCAAGTGTAACGAACACGACAATCATGCACACATCTCCTCGGTACACGTTATGCTTTTCCATACGAACATCGTTACCACACACTCACACTCGCCAGCGGCGCACTCATACACCGACACACAAACTCCTAAGGGCGGCTATATTTTTTGCACTTTATACACACGTCCTAACCGGATGGTGGGATATTTTCTTCCACAACAAACACACCGTGTGCACGTGGGGATCTTTACCACTTTCCGTATTGCTTGTTTTTTTTTTTGAGCTAAGATGTTTTTCTTTTTCGAGACGAATCACCAAGGGATCCGGGTATCATTTATCACTGAGAAACCGAACCGAAACACCGCTCTGGAAAGAAAGAGACAGAGAGGCCGTTTTTGAGGTGAGAAAAGCTTACGGAACGACGCGCAAGCGGGAAACGGATATATCCGCCAAATTACACCCGCAGGTGCTTCCGATTGTGATTTTTTTTCCTGCTACTATATGTTAGTCTCCTTCGCAACGCATCTACTCGTTGGTCTGGACTTTCCCACTCCGGCTTCTGCCCGTCTCGTTCGCACAGCAATCTTGCATCCCTTCCGGTTGGCGGCCTGTGTCCTTTCCGTTCAGCCGCACGAGCTGCCTTCACTTGACCTTTAACCTTTCACCGAAGCCTCGACGATTGTGTCCCGGTGTTGGTGGCTTCTGGCGGAAGAAATTTGAAGCCTTATGCTTGCCTTCCGACACAATTTTGGCGCAGAAAAGAGCGACGACATTTGGGTGGCGGTGGGGCGATCAAATTTCCAGCCAGTTAATCATGGCTGTGTGGGTAAGTGTTGTTCTCGCGGAATTCTTTTTTTTTATTTTTACGTTTACTACAGTATCGAGTATCCTCGCGGGTGAGAGCAACAGTAGCATCAATATTGGCTCAAGCTATTTGAAGTGACGTTACGCACGAATGCGATCGACTTTTGGATGTGATCAAGTTTTACGTCTACAGGGAGCCATTTGAACTTTAGCCAGGGGTTATGTTAACCGAGAAGCTACTCAATCGTGGGAAAACGAGTACTTTCCGGTGTGGTGAACTAACCGAAAAATAAAAGTGAAATGTGTAAATACTATTTGAATGGAGTTTGTTGTTGTTTAACGATGCCGGCATTATTTGTTTGTGGTTGAATAAGCTTCCAGCTGCTTAGTGTTAAGTTGAAGTAAGCTTCACAACAAATGATCCAAGATGGCGCTGTATGTCAGAGTTAGAAACTTCAATTTGACATTTCGCTCGAATTGAAATCCTACTAACAAATTTGAAAATATGCTTTCTTTATTGGATTTTGATAATATTTA
>JXWZ01010751.1:0-16732 GCA_000956215.1 Anopheles farauti No. 4
ATGGTATTCCAGCTAGGTAACAGTCCTCGATAGCTTAAATCAGTGATAATAAAAGGTGTTATTCCGATAATTATCGTATGATTATCGTGTAGTTATATTATTTAAGCTTAATTCATCACTTCAGTGCAACTCACTCTGCAATAGGTTATAGTACCAGATGGGAGGAGTGATCGTGTCTTATTTTTCATACATTCTTTTGAATATCCATAACCCTTTGCTTTTTTATCTCGCTGTTTAACGTGGAGTTCCGTTTTCCCACAAATAATCGAAGTTTTTCATCGTTTTCATTAGTGATCAATATATTTATCCATTTTTGATGAATCAGTTGTTCCCAAAAATCGTTCAAAATTATGCATATCGCAGACAAAAATATGTTCAAAACTACATGTATTTCTAAGTGAGTTAGATACCGGTAATTTGTCTGGAAAATTCGTATAGTTATGCTAGAGAGATTTATGCAACATATAAAATTTTTATTAAAAACAAATTGCATCTTAATAACATCCTATAATTAAAGGCAATTGCAATAATATTTTATTTTTTATTACAGTATTAGTTTAATTCACCCATAAAGATATTCCTATAATGTTTTTGATAAAAATTAAGGAGATTCTTTAGACCATCAAAAAAAAAAACAAAAACATAAATCTTGAAAAATGAATCAGCTAAATGATTATTATTCAGATTATATCCTTTCCAACTGAACAAGCACATTTCTCCTTGAAAGTATACAATGCCTTCCACTGGCCGAAAACACTTATATTTGTTAAAACATTTATTCAGAAAAATGCAATTCTATGCCCATATACAAAATCAAATGTGTTAAACATGAAAATTTCCTAACAAAAAAATTGCTGGATAATGGGATCATTATTAGAAAAATGTTCGGTAAAAACAGCAACAAAACCATCGTTAAATAATTTGCATGAAATGTTTTGGAAAAGAATAATAATACAAATTAAATAGGTCGTTTATATCAAATTTTTAATCAATGTTTGACTTCGCAAACAAACATTCATTACTTAAAATGTTCACCCGGTTCAAATGGTTGAAATATTTCATAAAAAATTTAGTAGCCTCTACCACAGATTATCAATATTTACATAAACCACAGCACATTGAAACCACACTACTCGGACCTACTCCACGCCAAACACCGAAAAACGATAATCTGGGCCACGAAGCTCGTTTCCGGGTTAGTTACATGCACACACACACAGAAAAAAAACAGCTTCCTACTGCATCGATGTCACAGGCAGACCAGACGACCCGGACTGTGTTAGTGAAACCACTTTTTGGCACCGTTCCGTCCCTAGATCAGCCGCTCACACACATTCGAGCTCGAGTGGCCCACTCATACGGTTCCGGTTCCACCCATTACCACCCGTGAGCATCTTTGGTCGTTTATCAAAAGCATATAGTTTTATGTTCGAACAGGAAAAATAAATGGAAATTTATGACATTTGCTAACCGACTCAACAACACCGACAGGCGTGGGCTCGTCTCCCGCCTCCCGTCCGCGATCGGATCGGTCCCCGCGTCGGAGGCATTACTTTGCCCTTTGGGTTTCCGGGTTGGGGTGGATGCCATGCGGGGGTTAGTGACCAGGCGTTTGCGTTTTTTAATGCTCCTGTAGCAGTGCAGGCTCTTCACGCCACCCGTGGCGATGTAGTTACGGCGTAAATGTTCGGCCACCGTTTTAGAAACACCCGGGATGGTTCACCCGTTCAGAGAGCGTTTTTGTTTTGTTTTTGTTGTTAATAAACATTTTCCGGGATTTTTTTCCCGTTCTCTCCGGCACGAACAGACCCAGTTTTAGTTTATTGGCGAATGAGCTACGCGTGAGTTATGTGCGGGGGTTTCGGTGGACGGCAAAATTTAAAACAATTTCACCGCGCAATGCTGACCCGATGCCAAGCGGCGATTAAGCTCCTGTCGTGCGCTGGTGAAGTTTATGGATTTAAATGATAGCCTCCCGCGTGGTTGGAACATGTTCGATTGGAAACACTACCATGGACGGGTTTTGCAGTTCGTTGTATCGGAAAAGGCTTTTATCAACTTGGGATAGGATTTTTATTTTTCATTTTAAAATTATATAAAAGTTCTAGTCAAAAACTGCCACAGAATTCACATCTCTTGTTTAAATTTGTCGACTCAAACCACACCGACGGCTTCATCACAAATGTCTTCATCCGTGAGTGACTTGTCTGATGCTTACACGAAACTTTATTTTTCATGCTTTCACACGAAATTCAACACGACATGGCGTGGCATTTAGCCGTACCGAAACAGCCACACACTCCGAAAAAAAAAATGCATTATCGTAAGTTGTCTGCACTAATTTCATCATAGTGCATTACATTTCTTTCCCAAAACCCGCGCCAGGCATCGTATTTTGCACTAATGACGACATCGAACAAGACGACATTTTGTGTCGCACACAAACATGACGCGAAAAGTTCAACCGAAAGTGTCGCGTTCCGTCGCGAACGCGAAACCTAGCGTGGCAGTCTCCTCCTGTCACCACCAACGGCTGACGCTGATGATGTCGTCCGGACGATTCCACGGACGGTGCATCCATCGGCTGCAAAGTGATGATGCGAAAGACAGGGCAGCAAAAAAAAAAATAAAAAAAAGCACACACACAAAATCACGGAGCAAAATTCGGCACCGTGCCAGTGTGGCGGGCGAAACTTATCGCTGCTCGTTTGCTCGGGCGCTTGAACTGGAATGAAAAATTTAATTAGTGAAGCCACATATCTTTAACCGGGACATTCTTTCGCTGGTAAACGGTTTCGGTAAGCGGTTCGGGGGAAAAAAAAACGGATTAGAAAGTGTTCGTATGATAAGGAGCAAGCGGCGTCAAGAAAGTTCCTTCCAGGTGCCCATAACTTACCTGCTTTATGATGCGATTCAACAAGACCGGCCTCGGCCGGCCTTTGAAAAAGGTGTGGAAGGACCACCAACGAAAAGAAATGTGACACAAAAAAAAACACAAACTTCACGGTAAGTAATGGTGTCGAAGGCAAGATAGAAAAAAAAGTCCTTCAAGCTGCCCCAAAGCAGAACGATCGTGGAAATTAGAAAGTTATTTTCCATCCCGCAAAAATTGGGTTGAAAAAAAAAACGGGACCGCTTAAATTATGCTATAAATTAGTGTAAAATCCCGCCTGTTTACGGACTCTTCCAGCGCACCGCGAGCCCACGTAAAGGCTTTATTAAATTTTCAAA
Source organism: Anopheles farauti No. 4 (assembly GCA_000956215.1). Classification (NCBI taxonomy): domain Eukaryota; kingdom Metazoa; phylum Arthropoda; class Insecta; order Diptera; family Culicidae; genus Anopheles; species Anopheles farauti No. 4. Next base: position 3,232 of record JXWZ01010751.1, read on the forward strand.
CGCTTGCAACAAAGTGACCGGTTTTTTTTCTTCCAGTGGATGTATCCACTGGATGTTGCCTATGGTAACACACCGAGATGGACTATCTTTCACTTCTGCATAAAAGCCTGCCACGTGATCTCTCGAGGTCGGCGTGAAGCAGCGGGGCGATCTGGCAGTCCTTCACGGATTAAGTGGCTCTTCCGTTTCATTACACGGCTTCAAATACACTACCAGAACTGCAGATCCCAGGTCATCCTAGTCGAATCACTCCGGGCTTCTGATTTGTCATCGGGTTTTCTCCTCCTCCAGCGGAGGGGAACATTTATTTCCACGCATACACTCGTGTTGTATTTGCATTGTATTTATTTTATTTCCCCTACCCCGGTTTTGCGACAACCGAAGTAACGTGCTGCTATAGCCAGCACAGAATCCAATGTCCACGCCGAAGCCCCAGGTAGGTCCCAGGGTGAACGGAAACCGGAGTGCGATTGGAATGAATTTTAATTGAAATTTACGATTAACCCTATTGAAACCGATTGTTGGTCCTTTACGTAACAGGAGTGTTTGCGGTGTGGTTTTCTCAAAACCCGTTCGTCCACCCATCGTTCCAATCATTAGCTTCCGGGTGAGTGAGAAGATAAAGCCTGCGTTGCGGGCATGGAGGTTCGAGGATGCGGCTGTTGCTACACTGTCACCAGTTCCTGAGATCCGACATCTGTTTTCCTTTTCCAGTAAGTATCGCTTGAAGTCCGCTCGGGTCAGGAGAAAGGTCACCGCTATGGTTGGAACTAAAAGCACACCGGGAATCTTCCGGCGTTCGCTTGCAACCCCATCAAACCGCATACTATCGGTGGATAAGACCGAGGCAGAAGGAGTCATCGTTACACCCTAGATCCTTTCATCGAAGCAACCCATCAATACGGACGTTACGTTCGGAGCACACCAAAGGACCAACAGGACCGGAGTGCTTTCATCGTCGCATGTGTGTGTTTGCGCGTTACAAAGGGAAATGCACCAGAAAATGGAACAAACCAACCCGTCAGCGTTGGGGAGAAAACCACAGTGCATTGACCGTTCGACGGCCGACGAGGCGAACGTTATGCTAATACGCATACGCAACACTTGACAGCTAATAAGACAAATCGATAAGCTACACCACAAACCGGAGCATGAAGGAGCCAAACAAACTGAACCTACCGCGCCTACCGCCCACTCAACAAACGCATCCATGCGAAGCGAATGTTTGTATGTTTGTGGTCAACGGGAAAATTATTTACTCTCGCTCACGCGACCGAACCGGCCGGATTGTTCGGGCCGATGATGAACGAATTCCTTTCGCCTGCATGTTGCAAATCATGCCCCGGTTGATAAGTTCTGCGGTGCTAATAATATCTGCACTCCACGAAGGATCTGCCCACCTCCGCAACGTCCGCTTTCGGTGTAACGCCTACTACACTTCGTAACTCACTTTAATGTGCGGTTTTGCGGGCGAAGGTGAACGCGTCCATTTCACAGCGTCCATAAACTACCGGCGCTCGTCATTCATTCGTTCGAGCTCTATCATCATCAATCAACCCCCGGGCCGATCCTGCGGGGTTGCGTGCATCGCCGGGACCTTACTTGCGTTTGGACGGTGCGGTGGACGCACCACACGGTGAAGAATGGGATGAAAAACCGTGCGTTGACGAATACGGTGAGGTGACGGTGCAAAGGTTTCTTCCATTGATCTCAAGCCTCTTCCCATTGATTTGCTTATGATCGATGGAGATGCTGGTTCTGAGCACGCCTTTGAATGTTGTACACGCTGGACGGTTTTCTTCCATTCGACGTGCACTGGAACAACAACGAAGCTCATCCGGACCCGGAAGCGTCCTCTGCGTCCGTGCACGGACCAGATAAGCAACGAAACAATGGCTCCACCCTGTTAAAGGCTCCTCCATCAAACAGGGAGAAAGTACGATGGGAAGCAACGCTTCGCACATCATTAAACGAGATTAACGATGCTCCGACGGAGATGGTTGGTAGAAATCGTCATTCTATGCTGAACAGTCACTGATGGAACGCTTCAATTGATGATTTGGATGTGCCCCGACCTGTAAATTGCAATCGGGTAGCGTGTTTCGTTTGATCCATGTAAGAACTGTGTCAGTGATGTAGAAACCAATGTACGCTTTATTTGCCAATGAGTGAGCTTTGAGTCACAAAGCCATACTTTCCCGTTTCCCAATCATAAGAGTAGTTGTGGAAGGATAGGCAGCGGTCTGAAAATGGCGACGAATGCTAGCATATGTTTCGGAATGAAATTAGATGATAAAGTAAGCTAATTTTATTCTTAATTCCAAATCATTACATTTTTTTATTCAGCGTAATATTCGTTAAGATTCATGCGTTTCCACTTTCCGAACTGCATCAGAACGTTTCGACGGTACTCAAACATGAAGTCACCAACGGGTTCGGCGGATGCAGCCATATGCGCCCCAGTCTTCTTCACAGCTTTTTCAATCGCCCTGGATCTCACAGCCTGGACCTACAATAAGTCAGTATCCCACCCGGCTTATAGCACAATCCCATTCATGCAATTTTATTTACCTTGTGACGTCATACTGCTGAAGCTGTAGAAGTCCTTGTAGAACTCCCTGGTACTTGCAATATCTCATTCATTCGTTCCTCACACACGCACACAAGTCATTGTTCAAAACAGAGGCGTTGCTACAAAGTTACCTGCCGGTGTTATACCGCAGCTACCCATTACTTACGATACAAATGGCAGGAGTGGTAACGACCCAGCAGAACTTCCACCACGAAATCGGGTAGTAGCCGATCATGTCCTTGATGCCGTCGTAGAAACGGTCCACACCGTACGCCCACGAAATCGAGACGCACTCGAAGAACATCAGGAAGAGCAGACAGAACCCGCTCACCGCGTACGAGTCGAGAATTTGGAACACATACATGCCGCCCTGTGTCGAAACGGAACGATTTCAGAATTATTCCCACTGCTCAATGGCGAATTCGAACGCGCCCTCGATAGCCATACCTCCGTAATACACGTCAAACCGACCAGGTAACTGATCATACACACGACAGCGATGAAAATCTCTTTACGCTTGCGCAGCAGATGTGGCCACTCGTCAATGACGGCCGTAATGAAGCCCTCCATCGTGCAGAACTGTGAATCGAGACCGATCAGCAGCAGCATGAAGAAGAACAGACAGGACCAGAGCGGTGCACCCGGCAGCTGCAGGACGGCCGATGGGTAGGCTAAGAAGGCGAGACCCGGCCCGGAGGCGGCTACCTCGGCCACCGGACGCTGCTGTTCGTGAGCCATGAAGCCGACGACGGAGAAGATCACAAAACCGGCGAACATGCTGGTACTCGAGTTGACCGTACACACAATCAGTGCGTCTCTGTTCGGATCGATTTGGGGTAGAATAGAGTGGAAATTAAAACATGCGGGCATACCGCATTTCGGCTAGGCGAGCCAATCCAAGCCACAGTACGTACTTGTACACGTTGTTGTTGAACTTGTTGTAACTGCCGAGAGCAACCAGCGTTCCAAGGCCGAGACCGTACGAGAAGAAGATTTGTGTGACGGCATCGATCCATACCTGCGAAATGCAACCAAAGGTTGAATTCGTTGACGTAACGTTAACGCATAAGGGCACAAAGTAACTCGATCACCCAACACCATACCATACCTCCGATTCGGCCAACTTCGACAGGTTAGGGCTCACGTAGAACTTGATGCCCTCGAAGGCGCCAGGCAGCGTGATGCCACGGATCAGCAGGATCGTCAGCAGGAAGTACGGGAATAGCGCAGTGAAGTACACGACCTTACCGGTCCATTTAACACCCTTCCAGATGCAGAAGTAGCACAGAATCCACACCAGCAGCAGCGTTCCAGCGAGCTCCCAACGGATCGAACCGACCTGATCGATACCGCTCGAGATCATCAACGTACGGCGTCTGCAAACATGGCAGGGAACGGGACGAGAAGGGAGAGAACGTGTTGTTGGAAACCGTGGTGGGCAAAGAATCGTCCAGCTTTCACTTACTCCCAGAACTCTTTGACCGGATCGGCTAAATCGGTGACGGACACATTGTTCGAGTTCAGTGAGCAGATCTTCGTGATCGTGCCATTCACACCGAGCGTCTCCCAGCACAGCAGATCCTTGCGATCGTACGGGTTGACGCAGTTGATCGAGTTCCACGCGTTGTCACACGTACGCCAGGGTACATCTGAAGGGTTAGGTTACGTATGAAAACGTCCTGTCCAGGGCTTGAGTCGAAAAACGAAGGAACAAACATACCTGCACGCAACGACATGAAGAAGTAGAATATGGCCCACGCCAGGATGACGATGTAGTACACGTTCATCCAGCAGGACATGACGGCCGCCGCGTAACCGATGCCCTTGAAGATGGGCGCAATCTTGAACACACCGAGCCCACCGATCGTCAGCATCTGGCCGAGCGCCAGCTCCATGAAGAACATCGGTATGCCGGCGAGGAAGAGTGTGACGAAGTACGGTATAAGGAAGGCACCACCGCCATTCTTGTAGCACAGGTACGGGAAACGCCACACGTTGCCCAAGCCGATCGCCAACCCGACGACCGACAGGATAAAGTCCAGCTTCGACCCCCAGGAACCGCGCTCCGGGAGCTCTTTGTCCGCTTTCGTCACCTGTTTGGTGGTGCTTTGCGACATTGTGACGGCTGTCTGCTGCTGTGTTTGGTCCGCCTGTCCCTCCTGCTTACTGCCGCCGATCGCGACTAGCTCGACGGAATCCGTTGCCGTTGGTGGCGCACTCGTGACCTCGATACGAACACCGACCGTGCCGTGATGTTCCTCCCCTTGTACGGATTGTTCCTGTTCCTGCTCCTCTTGCTGCTGCTGCTGCTCGTTCAGACCGTCCAGCGTGTTATCTAAACATTCACCCGTCGCCGCGGTGGCCTCTGTCATAATATTGGTCGGATGGCTCGCTGCTGCGACGACTGCGATGGTCGGCGTTGGTTGGGACTGGTGTCACGCCGGAATGGAAGCCTGAGGCCCCGGATGCGGTGATGGAATGCGAACAGAATTGATACAATCAAGAAAAGTAAACACGAAGAATCGCTAGATTAGTGAAATGTTGCTCGGAAAATGTGATAAAATATGATAATATCAAAGTGGAATTAAAATTCAACGAAATCATCCAGCGTTTGGATTGTGTGTTGTAGGTGTTTGGACGCAGAAGTACAAGCGTGATGGCTGCCGAAATCGAAAGTCTACAGGATTCTAGATAAGAAAAATATAAAAAATAAAATTATTGACGGCATTAAATATTATACATTTCAATCAAACTATAATTAGTATGAGCGTTTTTCTAGATCAAAATTTGAATTTGGCGAAGTTTTTTTTAAAATTCTTTCGAAAAACTTTATATACGTTGTGTACTTTAAAGGTCAGGCTTCATTTGGACAATTTTTTTATCAAATCTTCCTCCCAACTCATTCATACAAACACCCATCAACTGTCATTAGTAGCAAAATGGCAAAAGCCTACTGTGATGGACGCTTCGAGCTGGCAACTACAAACTTCCTCAAACGCTTCCACACACCTATTCAAACACCGATCGATCCTTCCCTCCTGCTCAACTCCCCTTCAACCAGACATGGTGTTACACTTTTCATGCCCGAACAAAATGCGCCTTTCCTTCAACTCATGCCAACCGATTGGCGAGAATGTGAGCTGTGCAACAAAACTAAAATGAAGATGGTATAAAACTTCGCCCGTTCGTTGACTGGCGTGTGTCACCGACCCACCGGCGAGTCTGGCCAGCGTTCAGCCATTTCGCCGCCCCGGTACACGTAGGTGACACATGAGCCGAGAGCGAACTCGATTGATGAAATCGTTTGCCACCAGCTGTCGATGACAGTCAGTGGTGCACATAAATCATATTCATCCCGTGTACACACCAACGCATCATGGCGGATGGGCACGGCCATGTCGAAAAGCACGGTCGCTGGTCGGGCGAGCTGATACCGTCGGGCCGTGATACCGTCTTTAATCATTTGCCGAACGGATCCGAAAGGATGCAGCTGCTGGGTGGATGTTGATGCTCGCGTCCTGTCGTGTCCGCCCGCTTTGTTCCATTCCGGCTCCTGGCTCCTGGCTCCGGGAAAACAAGCTCTGATGGTGGAGCCGCGGGTCCGATCTTTTCACATCACGCGAGACCGATAGCGTGCGGCGGCTGCGCAGAGGGTGAGGAAAACAATCAGCGTAGATTTTCCCTTTAATTTCCTCGGGGAAATTTGCACGCTCCCAGCGACTCGGTGCCGGTTGGCGGAATCTTTGGGTTGTGTAAGCAGCCGGTGCGCGCGTCCGTGCGCCTTCTCCAACCTACCGTCGCGGTCGATTCCGACGCATCGACACCAAAAGAGGCATGCCAGATTCATCTCACCGACGTTCGACGTGTTTGTACGTGTTTCGATCGGTTCGAAGGACCGAGAAGCGGGAGAAGCGAACGCCACCTTCAGCGAAATCCGGCCATCGGATCATTATAATTTACGGCATGTACGCTCCCCTCGTGATTGAACAAACACCCACACATACCACGGATCCATTTCCATTCCGCCAACGATCTTTCATATTGTGGTGCGGAATACAAAGTACCATGCCGCGGTGATTTAATATGTTGTTTAATTAGTACTAAATCGAGGGGCGCATAACGTAACATAACAAAGGAAACAAAACGAGCTTTCTACAAATCTATAAACTAAAGAGGCTAGTATTGAAAGGCATCAGTGAGGTACCTCAAACGACAATTCTTTTTGTTGAAGCCTGAAAAAATATACAAAAACTTTAGTGTGTTCACGAAATTAAATAGTTAATTATAGAAAAAATTTGAAAAAATTTGAATTGGATTGAAATGGATTGAAATTTCATTTCAAGCAGTTCCAAATTTTCAAATATTTTTCATGCGGATTCTACATCGATTACAAAATGTGATTGATTTCGAGATCGGTTTGTTTCCGGAACAAAATTTTTGGAATTCGAATTAATGTATCGGACTTAGGTCGAGAATCGGAATCATTTTCAAAATTAAAAACGGTTCGAAAATTATAATTTGGTTCGAAATTTTAGCGATTTCCGAGAACTCAATTGTAAACTATTTCTAGAATCGCCTAGATTTATTAAATTTGACCCAATAATAAACATGCGAACGCATGATTGCCAAATTCTTTATCCAAGTTTTTATTTGATTATTCAATATTCAACAAAATCTATTTTCCATTCTGTAATACAAATTGTGCCGAAAAACACTAAACGATTTATTTTTATTCCAAGTCGAAATCGATTCTTTTGTTGCCCATTTATCAAGTTTATTCTTTATCGACAATAATTTAATATTTTTGTATATAATTTTTTTTAGCCAAATAACGTTAACTCTTTGCGGTAGAAGTTTCTTTTTATCAATCGTTCAGCGATACCTAAATAATGTTAAATGTATCTGAGAGTAGAATTTTTATAAAACCTTTTCGAAAAACGAATCACGCGCATTCCATGTAAAAAGTGAAAAATCACAAATCACTGGTATGATGCAGGTGCATTCCAACATTCCACAACGCCCATCTCATCTCACCAATGAACCCCGGTAATGGTGGATTTTTATTTCCATTTTACCGCTCGTTTTGTGTTTTCTGCTCGTCTTCTCTATCATTATTTGCTGCTCTGTGAAACGTGGTAGCTGAAACTGGGCTGATTGAGATGAGCACGAACGCAAATGTACAACAGCAAACCAGCTGCAGAGAAAGGTATAGGGTAAAATAAAACACCAAGGAACCCTCAACTGGCAGCAATCTGTTAACAAAAACAAACGAAAAAAAAAACATTTTACAAAAAAAAAACACCCGCTACAAAACGAGTTGCAGCAAACAGAAAAGGAAAGGTCCAAAGCCATTGAAACGAAAAACAATGCAACATAAAACCACAATCAGGGCAGCAAACAGACGAATGAATAAATAGAGTTTCGCGAATGAAACTACGCCACAACGGCAACACGAGAAAAAAAAACTCCGAGAATGAAAAAGCACTCACAGCAAACTAGGGACAAGGTAACACTCTGCTGGGGTTCTGCTTCTCTCCATCTTCCGCTATTTCGTCCGCCGGAAATAGTTTGTGCTGCCACTGCCGAATGCGCGCGCCACATTGAGCTGCAAACCCGGAAACCACGGCACACTTTTCTCCCCACCCTCCCCGCATCGGCCTCCCTCCGGCGCCCCGAGTGACTGAAATGCGAATAATCATGATAATAATCAGAAAATTCGCAACACTACCCGGATTTATTCCCGGATTTATACGGACGTGCCGTCGCCGTAGTTCTCGCGCCATAGAAAAACGCCCGCAGGATATGCCACAACCGGGACGCAAATGAAGCGGACGGACGAGGTCGTTGCTATATATATATATATATATATATACATTGTTTTTGTGTGTTTGGACTCATGACTGAAAGTGGGAGGAAAACAAGGCCGATAAAAGTATGACTCGCTCGGATTGGGTTGAAATTCCGTGGCAAAGTGCGAGTTGTACGCTTAGTGCGACGCAAAATATGAAACACTCCGCCTGACTTGACTCGCAGCACTTTCACGTGGAATTTATTACAATCAGTTTTTCGTTCAGTTTCGTTCAGGATTTAAAATAAACCGCAATATGGTAAGGTAAGAAGTCAACAGGTATATTCTTTCACCCTTAAGGAACATATCATTTAAAACATTTGTTTTAAACTACTTTTTCTCTCCCGCACACTTAAGAATCCATTGACATTGACTTGTCACTGCTGAGTAAACGACATTAAATGTTTTTCACTCATTTTCCGCTAACGTTCACGTCACTCGGAAAAATACACCCGACGGATTCGCCGTCACGCTGGAAAACAAAAGACCGCATGGAAGTATCGGAAATTAAAAACTTATCCCCATCAGAGATGGAGAGGGACACGATATGGGCTGGGGTATGCAATGGATGGTGCATTTATCCGTCCCACGGGAGAAGGTTTACCGGGTTTGTTTGTTTCTCCATCGTATCGGATTGTGCTTTCCTTCGTTTTTCGCCTTCCCTGCAAAACCCCCCGGATGCCCGCTGCACGTTAACACATTCAAGGTTTATCCCAAACTAAACAACAAGCTTCCCTGCTGGTGTGTCCACCCAAGATTCGCCTTCAGTGGGGTTTCAGTGGGCCACAAAACAATGCAACGGGAGCAACAGTCCGCCGGGCGATGATGGAAATGCAACGGAAAAATTCATCCGAACAGTGCCGTCCCTCTGCCGGAAGGATGATTTTTACCCTTCTCTTCGCTAACTCACTAACACTCCTTCCTTCCCCTGCTGCAAAGGCCTCCTGCGGGCGATGCCTTTAGTCATCTCCACCGCAAAAACGAGTTTACCACAGTTGAATGTTGACAGGGAAGCAAAATTATCTTGAAATACAAAGAGAAGCGCAAAAAACCGAACAACAAAAAAAACAGAAGTAAGTATAATTGTCCCAGACAAAGTACGAGACAGCTCTCGGCTGACGCATTACAACGGGGAGTTTGTTGAAAGGCATTGTGTAATTCCCACCCGAAGGGTATGATTTTTACCGTGATTTCTACTTCCGCTCCATCGGCAACCCCCTCCAACTACTCGCGTACGGCTCGTTTTAATTCCTCGACCGTGGCGCGACCGTCGCCTGTTGAATGTGAGCCTAGATTCTTTCGCTCCCCCTACCCACCCACGATCCTCCGCAGGAGGAGATACGCGGTCGACGATTTACGCGCACGCACTCATAAAAAAAATGGTAAACAAATAGAAACACAACGTGGGCAACTTGAAACGAAACTAAAGCCGTTGCGGATTGGAGATTCGAAAGGACCAAAGAGGCCGGGGAGATGGCGAGCGGGAAAAGCATCAAGGAAAGCGCATTTCTCTGGAGTATTACGGTGGGAATGATTAAGCCGTTTAATTAGCATTAGACCCATCTTCAAAGCTGCGTTTTCTCCACAGATGAATCAAAGAGCACAATGCAAGCGGTTGAGTTGTGCTGATTGGGGATGGCAGAAGTGTATTGTGTGCCTCTTTCTGTAAGACATTCAACGCATATTTAATGTTTTTAGAGTTGAAGAAAACCGAATGTTGCATAAATAAACACATTCCACACGAAAAATGAGTCTTACTCACGTTACTAAAAATGAAACCTTAAACATTAAAAATATTCGTAAATCATCTCTCCAATGCATATTACACACCTTCTGCTTTCAATTTACCTATTCAGCTCGAAAGTATGCAATTTACCCAACCCGATACATTATCAACTATGCATGTTACCAATCTTATTATGCATTTTTTTATTCGTAAACGGATTCAACCCAAAATTGGCACCGGTTGCTACGGAAACTATCCAACAAACAGCACATTATCGACTAGCAAATGACTGCGTAGTTATTTAATAGTAAACATCCGAACAACTCCTTTGACCACCAATTCCACGCTACATCAACGCTTCATTTGTCCAATCTATCGCAAGGATGCAAACGAATCATAGTTCCTCTATCAATACTCTATATAACGTCTATCGTCCGTTCGCATTCAAGAACGATTCTTCAACCGTCCAGTCGTCGTCTTCGTCAACGCAGTATCTCACTTTCCGATAAACGGAGTAGAACATTGTTTGGAAACCAATCGATAGCTAGGTCCCTAAATTCCACCGATATGGTTCGGTCCACCGTCCCTTCACACCCCTATATACTGTACAAATATTGCACTCCATTCCTACATTCTAACGACTGAGCCACGTTTACTCAAATAAACTTTAGCTAACCGACACAAAGGGGGAAGGTTAACCACGACAACTTCGGATTTGGCCACGAAACCATCATTCCCTGCACGTCGCCGTTGCGTTTGGAGCATCCGGCGGTGCAACAGCGCAAGGGTGTGCGCACCGAGTAATAAGTTTCGAATGCTGCATATTTCGTTGATGATAAATTTTATCATACCATTTCGGTCCGTACGTCTGTTCGCCACGCTTCGACGGAGGTTCCCAGCGACTTATGAAGCGAATCCGATCCGGATCCGGAGCGAAGAGGTTCACCGTCGGATGACGAATGTGTGCGCGTGCTGAAGATGGGATCCAGACTCCGAAAATTCTGCCGAGAAAGGGGTGAATCGAAGAGTGTTCTCACTGTTAGATTGAACCAGCAATTACCGAGTGCGCTTTCTACGGGCGAGCCAAGAAAGTTTGCGGCTACTTTCCAACCTTCCCTGGTATCCGCCGATGTAGACGCAGCGCAAAAGTTGAAGCCGTAATCCGGGGAAGGCTTCAAAACTCTCTGTGAGGTGTCGTTTATCTTGCTGGGCGCAGAAACGAGCGCAATATTCCCTATCGCAAACGGAATGCATCGTCGCGGGGCAGACAATGGTACAGCAACATAGCAGCGTGCGCCTTTCGTGCTCTTGTCGTTCTTCCCGTACCTATTACTACAATAACGCGAGGTCCTTGCCTCGTATGCCCTTCTTTTGGAGAGCACAGGAAGCAGCTCTGTTGAGCCGAATATACATCAACATCATCCAAAGTTGTGAATCGGAACGGATTTGCTGAAACCGGCGGTGCCGTCTCTACGCTTCCGGGCTCTCCGTGAGCTTTTATTGCACATACCGACACACCCATACGTATCCGGTCTTACAGGACGGGGACATGGGAACGGATTCTGATGCATTTTCACGGATTGAGAGCTTCACCAGCGGCACTGTGGCATGTAAAAACATATCTACTTGAGCCGTCACAGCCAACTAGGATCTTCCGGGAGCGCAAAAAAGGGAGTTTTATTTACTGCATGCTCCAAGGGCCACAAGCGCCCAGGCATCGTGGAACATGATTTGAACGAGCTAAGAATATCCCGTCCCCCCGGCGCAACCCACCCCATACTAGGGGCGCGAAAAACCGCGGCGCACCGGTGAGGATTTCGAGTGGATATATTTGAGTGAAATAAATGTCTTTTCCGCCCACAGCGCGGTTAGCTTTTTGGCGTCCGTGAAATGCGGGAATGTGCAATCGGTGAATTTTCGTACGGCGTCGGTTGTGTGTGTGTGTGCGTGACCATAAATCATAAATTTTCCTCCGAAAAGACGTTGATAAAACGCGTGGATGTGCGCTTCGCTCATGAAAAGCGGAACGGCATTGCTGCTAACCATCGCAAGCCCGGCGGGCAACTTCAACTGCTGGTATAAATTGAAATTTCACCTCTTCTAGGAATTGTTTCCCGAGCGGTGGTTACGTTTCCTGCTCGGAGGAAACTTTACTCTGCGATAGCTGCTGCTGCTGCGTGTGGTCGAACGTGATAAATCTCGGTTCACTGCCGGCGGAAAATCTCTACCCACACGACGCACGACGGCCCCGGGAAGTGCAACGACCCGGACGCTGCTCGGACAATCTCATTCGAGGCAGGGGTCTGGTCTGGTTTTCCGTCCAGGTGTCTGATGGATTGTATAAAAATAGCCGGAGAAGAAACTAAGACGGAAATCACCACAAGTCGATAACGGAGGCAGACGGATTGGGTTTGGTTCGTTAGGCTATGTGCAGCTGCTGCAACCAGGACGAAATGACACCATTGGCGTCCTCCGACGACGGACAGACAGCTGCCAGTGTTGCATCATTAGGCGGAGTTCTCTTTTGATTTCGGTACAATACTGGAACTCATCACGAATGTTGAAAGCATCCGAAACACCTTTCCGCAAAACTCAGCTGTCAATATTAATACAATAGTTTGCCTTGTAAGTAACATCCAACCTAATCAGTGCGGGATCACCACGTCAATTGTCGTACACGGCGGCAGCTTTTTGCAGTTCCTTCTTCAGCTGTCCTTCTGTGGTAAGATCGAAACCTATGTCAAAGGACAAACAAATCGGATCCGATACGCGGTGCGGTTTTGTTCCTTTTTCTCTACCTGTCCCCGCCAGGTAAGAGGAAGGACCGAAATGTTTCTTCAAATTATTCCTAAAATGAAGAAATATATAAAAGTCTCAATTAACCGCTCAATCGAATATCACAAAATACGCAATGTACACTTTCAAATTAATATCCAGATGCAATTCGTTTCCCTGTTCATAACCGGTCTGTAATGAATGGAAAACAATCGAAAACGATCGCGGTCGCCTCGCGTGCACGAACCAAAATATATCAAGCAGCAGTAACTTAATAAATTAGCCCGTTTCAAACGAGAAATGATTTATTCAAATGACGATAATTCCTCATCGAACGTGCACAACAAAATGGCACGTCAATCTCGCCCGCCCGTCAACACACACACTGTCCCCGGGGAAGGTATGTGTGTAGGTGTATTTACCTAATTAACTGCCACTCAACCCGTGGTCACTGTGGAAGGGCGGCCGTGCGATGGAAATTTGTCAAATTAAACGAACCGGAAACCCCGAAAGCGTTGCGAAACCGATTCGAAAGTATGTTAAACAATTTGTCCATGTGACAGTAAAAATAATGCACCCG
>JXWZ01010754.1:0-13884 GCA_000956215.1 Anopheles farauti No. 4
CTAAAAAATTAAAATCCTTGAAATAACTTCATGTTACGCATTAGGTTGCAATTATGGAACAACAAAAATAAACCAATCACTCTCCAATTACCTTTCAAGTACCTTTAAAGCTCTTCCGGTTTCGAACAGGGTTTTTAGCTATTGATCTCTTTATCCGTTTCTGCTCGGCATCGTCCTTGACAGTCCGGATAACGTTATCCCCATGCTTCGTAATGATGGCAATAAAAATGCTAACTTGCCGCAACTTGTTCCGTATGTGAAACTGTATTAACGCAGCATATTTTACGATCGCTATGAAATAATTTATGAGCCCATCGGTGCCGCTGCTTTCAATTACTTTTCTATTTCTATAGCTTTTCTCTACGAGTTACGAATTAGGAACCATGCCCTCCGTGAGTCGCCCTCCGCCCGGCAGGAGACGATTAATGTGGATGTGTAGCAAACATAATTAAATCGTCCCGTGTGTATGTGTGTGCCTGTAACAGCGTATTGTTCTATAATTCGAATTGGCACTGCGTCCTTTTTTATTTCCTACCGCGCCGTACATGTTATACACAGTTGTCCGTACACGTCTAACTTCCTTCCTGTGTGGCTGTCTGGTTGGGTTGTGTACAAGGCAAACACTCGAAACTGCGCATCGTCCTGTCAAGGACATGCAAAAGGACAGGAACCAAAAAAAAAAACAAAAAACAAAACAGGGTCGTTGTACTGTCGTGTGCCGCGCGCCTGCTGTGCTTGCATATTTCGACTGGAATTTGGGTGTATATAAATTTGTATGGAAATTACTTCAAGAACACGCGCACTCACACACACACACACACGCACAAAAGGGTTATTTCCGTTTTGGGCGGGCTGGTTAAATAGGATGGAGATGAAACAGATTCGAGGTTCGGTTCTACTCTCTAATGTTCTTGTCGTCTTTATGTTTGTTTTTTTCCTACAAGAAGGCTTCTTGGGACGATTCTTTGTGAAAAGACACACAAAACACAATCCAAAACGAGGATGGTGGCGTGATGCCAACGGAGTCTGCTACTTCCGATATGGTTTATGTATCCAAGCTGAACAATCTGTGATTTTTCACTCGCAGCCCACCGCGACCCCTACTGTCCGTGCGGTCGTAACTCCATAGTCTAGCGAGATCGTAAATTGAACAATAATTTACGATGTAACGACTGCCTTACTGCAAAGAACATATTTGTAATCCTGTAAGTGGTGGTGGTAGGAGACAGAACCGTAAAACCGCAACTGGCGGACCGGCGTAAATCCTTTCTGGTAATCTTCGCCAAACTTTCTTCTGCCTATCATCAACGATAAAATCATCCGGCACGCTTTCGGCCCTCGTACCTCGAACCGGGTGGCAAATGTAATTATTGTTAATCCGTGCTTCCCACTAGCTGGGTTTCTCGACAAAGCGAGAGTACTCAATAAAAATGAATTATAGTGCCGCAGTTAAAACCAACCGAGAAGAATTCCTCGAACTTCCGGATTGTTCGCGTTTGCGATGATAAAGTTTTCATTTGAAAATTCTCATTTGGATAACAAATGACCCGTGCGTGATTTGTGCCCGTTAAAGAAGCTGCAGGGTAATGCGATACAGCAATGTGAAATATCGTTGCAATAAGTATCTGCTGAATGGGACATACGCAATAAGTATCTTCTTCTCATCAATAAACTATTGCACTTGTTGACCGTGCGGAACATATCACAGTAGAATGGGAAAAAAAAACAGAAAACAAACTCTTTAAATAAATAAATATTTACTCGTCGAGTAACAACAGCACTGCAAACGTTTACATCGGGCATTAGCATGTAGCTAACCTCACTAAAAGCACTTCAACTGCAAACAGTTGTCCGTGGCCCTCTTCTACTATCGCCACCTAATGGGTGGTCATCATAAAAATTCGAAAACAAAATACATCACGACAGACAAGAAACCAATACTAATGCTATGCGATAGTTCAACGGTCAACTGTGCCGATTGGCATGTAGGCATGTAGGCGCTGGTCAGTGTAAACGTAAACAAATCACGTGAAACGCGGCAGAGTACGACGAATTTGGCATCGGAAACGGCTCGATCGGTGCTTGGTTCTAATTAGGATGCAATTAATTGTGTCTATCTTTGGACGGCGGTTGAACTATATGGCGAACTTTTACCGCAAATTGACCAACGCTTCCGTTTTAACTTCGGTGGCAAAACTGAACGCAGCGAAAGAAGTTGGAGAGTTCTTGGCAGTTTTCAAGCAGCTTGGTTTGGTACTTTCTAGAATTAGCAGCTAGCCTGTAATCCTATGAATGGTGCTTATAGCATGTTCGAATTGTGTAGTTCATCAACAACGTTTTAAAAACTATAGACTGTCCGATCTAGGATACCTTTAAATTGCCCAGGAATTACGAACGTTTTGCTGGTTAGAAGCTGAAAAGCACTTGTCCAACAGTTGTTCAAAGGAGTGTAGCAAGGTTGTTGGCGGTGTTGTTACAAAAGCAAATATGGATCCCAATTATGTAGGTCATCATCGAACTAAGTCGATACGAAATGCGTCCGGTCGTAATTTATAAGCTTAGCTCGCATATCCACTTATTGGAACTCTCGCCGAAGGGAACCACCGGTTGGGGAATGCAAAATCGCACCAGCCATAATAATAAAGTGTGGTATTAGAGACCTCCCCCCCAAATGTGTTTCGGTGTGAGCGCGTCCGATGATTATTATTGTTTTCGAACTTCCCCGCGCCCTGTTTCGTTTGTTTGCCAGCTTGTTTGTTTGCACACGATTTGACAAACCGTGCCCTCCTCATTCGCCGATATGCTAATTTTCGCTTGCGCGAACTCGGTTTGGACACGCTGGATGCCTTTTCGACGCCCATTCTCACCGATGAACGACGCGCGAAAGTGTCGATATAAAAGTGATTCGATCGGGCGATAAGGATGAAATGTCGTCTTTGCACGCCTTGAAGTGAGATTCGTTTGGCGGTGGATTGGGCAAGCATTTTCCACCGGCTGCCAGACGGGTTAGATCATCCACTTTCTGCACGAAATCTCGAGAGAAAGTGGTGAAGCTATTTTTATTTCACAATTATTGAATGAATCTTGCTCGACCACACTGACAACAAAACAACGCAGCAACTCTTTCGAGGTCAAGTCCTACCCTTAGTGTCCTCTGGGGGGGTGGTGATTGTTTTTTGACCACAGTCTAGGTGTTTTTTTTCTTTTGTTTATAGAAATGTCGCCTTTGGTTTACATATTTTTGTACTTTGATTTTTGCCACTCACCGTGCACCGTCGACTTCTACCTATCACTCCCACTCTCTCCCTCTATCACAATCTCTACTCACTGTGGGTGATCTCGTTTGCGACACTACCGTCAAAACGAACGCATTCAAATTAGACCGATAGCCCAACGACAGGGGGCAGTAAAATTAGCAGCTATCATAAAAAAAATTATGTTAATCGCACGAACGACAGCTAGACGGCATAAATAAATAGACAGACGACGCAAATTCCGCCGTTGTTTCGCTCGGCGTTCCGTAAGCTATCCTTTCGAGCGTCTGAGTAATCGCATTTCTATTTTGTTGTTTTTTTTCCTGTTTTGCTAGTTTGGAAAATATGTAGGCGAAATCATCGGCAGCAGGCAATGAATAAAAAAAGGCGTAAAAATTTCACTGTCAATGACATCGCAACGTCGTGGAGCTGATGAAATTCGCTCAAAACGTGCGACACTTGCGCTTGTTTCGTTTCACACACCGCTCGCGGTAACCATCGGCAGCAGCTGGTGAAATTGTCGCAAGCAAATACCGACAATCATTTCAATGATTTTATCTCGCTTTAACGCCGATCTTCCTCTCAAGCCTCAATTTAGGTTTATTATTGTGTGTCTGTGCGTCTGAAACTGAACGTCAAAATTGCAGAGGTGACACCAGCAGCAACTAAAAAACGCAATCAAAGCCCCCCGCCGAGTCAGACATGGTCCTTTCTAAAATGTGTAACATAATCCACCATCATCAGCTACGTCTACCCGGTGGTCAATGGGCCGTGAGCCGGCCTGCTCGGTTGCTCGAAACTGATACTTAAATACGTGTTAAACGTTACCAGACTTCAGTGGAGGTAATATTACGATTTAACAGAATAGCTTGTTAAGTGCTGAGAGATCAGGAAGTTAGGCTGAGGATAAACGGAGCAATCAAAGGAAGCTAGGGCCAATGGCTATTTTTTTTTTATTTTTCAAACGAAAGGTCCAGTTACTGATTACTAATTCGAGATCCTCCTGCCTGGCATGGGATTGCCCGGCCATTGCCCTTAAAGATGATCAATCAGCAAACGGGATAGAAAAGCAGAAAAAGGGTAAAAAACAATTTGAAAGGGTGTAACGAAGTAAACACATTAAGTGGATCAAAAACAAAAGCTTCGAAATTTTGCTGCGCAGATCCAAAACTCGTCCGCAGGTTTGGGACCGACCAGTTTCGAGCGAAATGCCTCAATTTACAACTAAATTTATTCCGACCAGTTCGTAACTTCGCTGTGGGATGAAATAGAACAATCTAATCTGGAACCATTTACGATGGATGATGAGAAAAAATAGGCATCAGAAATATGATAGTCATTCGCACTCTTGGTTGACAGTTGAGAGGAAAGCTTTAGGTAATCTCATTAGTACATTGAACAGTTTTTTTTTTTGCCACCAGAACTGAGGCGTGTTTGAAGCACCTAACCAGCTGACCAGTTGAAGCCTTCCAACAGAATTGCCCAATAGGTATACCTTCGAATTTTTTTCCATTTACCGCTGTAATATGTTGCCCGTTCGCTTCATAGAAAAAAACATTTTCCGGAGGCACCCTCAAGACACCGCACGTTCCGTTTTACGATCATCCGATCCCACGGACAGCGGTACAATCGTCGGTGTGCCGAACTTTAGCCGGCGGGCTCATGGTCTCCCGTGGATTAGCGCGGAATTCCCCGCCCCAGTCAACCGGTACGGATGGATGATCCCCGCACGCAATCATACGATCATCGCGCAGACCTTTTGGGTGGTTGAAAAGCGCACAAAACAAACGGAGGTTCGATGGAAACGCTACAGTTGACAGCCTAATCGTTTGTCCTGAACGTACGTTTGGTGAGGAGTGCTGGGGTTGAAACAAAAAACTTCACCAGCGCCGAACGAACACATGCGATGCCTACAATAATTATGCTTCGGTGCCTTTGGTGTGATTTGTCTACCTGTCAGCATGAGCGTGTGTGTGTGTGTTGCCTCGAGTCTTGAGTCTCGTCTAAGACAATCGAAGCGTTCGCGAGTTCGTTGCACGATAATGCTGCGCGGTGTTGCAAACATATCCAAGCAACCACCAAACTCACCACCTTCTGCTGCTGCTGCTGCTGCTCCTGCTCCTGTAGAAACAAATAAAGTTCTATCGTGGTTGTCGTTCTCTTGTGTATGTCTGTGCGTGTATCTATCCACATGTGTTTTCAGGGCATCCGTGTCGCGCTGCTTATCAAATTATTTGAACAATTTCACATTCTTACAACTCCATTCTGCTCGTCCCAATCGTGGCTTGATGACCATCCCCACGCCGGGTGAGGGATGCTGATAGGCCGTGTCGGTCCCAAACCACATGGCGACAAGCGTCTTAGCGTGCACGAGTACCACTTACTCAGCGACTCACGAGGCCTCTTTTCTATTCAAGTATCTAGAACAAAAGCACTGAACAAATAATTCCCACAGATGTTATTTCGATGAGTGCGTGCTGCCTGCCTTCGCGAAAGGCGCTGGTCGTGGTGATTCTTTTTTTTACAAACATTCAACAAATTTGTTGTGTCTCGCGGTCGAAAATTTGCGGTAGCATCGTACCATGTACAGCACACAACGCACCAAACCACGAAGGAGATGACCGAACGGATACACGAGCCGTTATTTCGCCGGGGTGAAGTAGGGTGTTCGGTGCTGTTTACAGCATTTCGCGCTTAAGACGACATCGATCTATTTCTTTTCTACGCCCGGCTGATACCTTTGCTCTTTTGTTACTTTTGATCTTTATATGATCTCTTTTTTTTGCGTACGTTTTTCTTGCTTGGTGGCATTAAATCCCCTCTAGTGTTTTTGTGAGCGCGCGCGCGGACACGACCCGTTGGGACCATTTCTCTTGGCGGAGTGAGAAATAAAAACACAAATGAAAAAAAAGCATCCCGATGTTACATTTGGAGATATAAATCCTCTCGCTTGTTATTTTTCTTCCTAACTCCGACAATCGATGCGAAATAGACCACCCAGACCAGTGCGGTTGGGGTGACATTAAGTGAGGTTTCTGCTTTTCGCTCTCTCTCTCTCTCTCTCTCTCTCTCTCTCTCTCTCTCTCTTTGTTTCTCTTACACTCCCCGATGCGTGTTTTGGTAGCTGTTAGTTTGTCAGTCAACCTTTTCCGATTTAGATTTGCCTGCAACTAACCCTAGAGCGCCATAAAACCTATCTGGTGCTTAATGGTTTCCCAACAAAATTCGCACCGGAAGCCAAACCACTGCCTATGACAGGCCGGAAGAAATACACCATTTCACCCAAGTTTCAGGATGGGGTTTTTCTGCGTATAAGAACATTAATTCGAATTTTTCTCACGCTTCAAAAAGAGAAGGATTCAATTTTGAATCCCAATATTTTAAAGCAGTTTCAGCAAACACACATCTGATAAAATTTGTAAGACTTTTCCAAAGCATAAATAATGTTTGTATGAACGTTTTAAAACACATCAAACACTGTCCTAATTTGGGTTGGATAATCTTGTCGTTGTTTATTACGTGCAC
Organism: Anopheles farauti No. 4; assembly: GCA_000956215.1. Lineage (NCBI taxonomy): Eukaryota > Metazoa > Arthropoda > Insecta > Diptera > Culicidae > Anopheles > Anopheles farauti No. 4. The sequence goes on from JXWZ01010754.1 coordinate 6,780, forward strand.
CACTAGAAAACCTGTAAGCAACAGTTTCCCAGTGTGTAACGTAGGCAAATTGTTTCACCAGCTGTTAGTATTAGGAACATCCTCCCACGTGAATGGCGCTGCTCGATCCGTCTGGCATTGTCAAGGTAATCTCTCGTGGGTCACTAGAGTATGTAAACATCACCTCCACACGCCAACAGAATGCGATGAGATTTGAATAGCAAATTGTACCGACTACGACGGCCAGATACGGAACAGCACTGACGCATCGCGTACGGGAGAGATTTGCGCTCACTCGAACATAAATAAACAACACCTCGGTATCTCGCGTTGCGGTGCACAAAAAAACGGCCACTTTTTGCACTTTTTGACACCGTGCCTGCACCGTGTATGCAGTTCTAATTTTATCTTCTAAATCCATCTTCTAACCTTCCCAACCAACTCCGCATTTAGTCGTCGTGTCTAATTTTATTTCGTATAACCTGAGAACAGGCCTTCCTCAGCAAATCACTAATATCTGCTACCTCTCGCTCTCATTACAGTGAATCTAACACCCCGATTTGCGTCGTCGAATCAGAATGACTCGATCTCGCTTCAGGTGTCCCGTCGCTTCACGCATCAGATTATCTCGCGCATCTACGCCATCTTTCTGCGCGAGATCCTTGGCTATCGGAATGTGAAGCTGGTCGAGTATCGGGATAAGCTGCCGACGCAGGAAACGGAGCGCATACGGATGTTCATCACGATGGAGCATCTCGTGAGGTATGTTGGTGTCAAGGGCTCAAGGGAACAGGTTGCTAGAGACGAAACAAATATAGCTGCGTTTTTGTAAACACCGGTGTTTGAAGGCTTCCACGGTTTACCTTGTAGACATTTTTTACTAGAGCAATTAAATTACATCTATACTTAACCCTCAGAGCGACTTACAAATATCTCCAGAAATAAACGAAATAGAAATCAAAACCAAATAAGCTGGAGGTTGCTATGGACGTATATTTATCAAATCTGTTTTAAGCAAGCAGATTCGCTTCTCTGTGTTTTTGGAAATACTTGAGTCAAAATGTGGTTTGAGCGTACGACCCGTGGTGGTGTTACCATGAAACATGTACCAAAGAATGATCAAATAAAGACGTGATGAAAATCCGCAATTAGTAACAGTAACCTAACCTAATTGGCACGGAATAGATAACTGGCCATTGAAATTATACAAACCGCCAGACGTTTTAATGTGCGGTAAATGTTGAAAATATTTTCTCACCACACGTGACCGTTGGATACCTAGCGCCTTCCATCGTTACCTTCCACACCCATTATTCCATACGGTTCACTCTAATTGGACGTTAAGTTTTTAGTGGACCACCGTCGATGCAGTATGCTTGATAATTTTTGGCTAATCCACATCCACCACCATCGAGTTCAGTGACATTTGCTAGTAGCCGCGTAGTTTAGATGGTATGTTATTTTATGTTGGTCAGGGGGTTTTTTTTTATTCCTTTCAGACAGAGGAGAACAGGTCATAAATTTTCTGTCGGTAAATCGTATATATTTAATTTTCGGTGGTTCTGTCGAAGCGAAACCACCGACTGAAAAATAGACCGAAGACAACAATTAGCAACGAAAAAAAAAACAACGCATATGTATTTATATACGAGCGTATCTTTTTACCACCACCTTCCATCCCCGGTCGGACTTTGGGAACGATCAAGGTTCGTTCCTTACAACTTGACGACAAATGTTCGACTTTGTTTGTGTTGTTTTTTTATCTATATGTCTGCGACCGGTACGAATTTGTATGGAAATATCTTTTTTTCTGATAGTACCGTTCGTACTGGTTTATGAGAAATACCGCAGGTAAGTTAGAGTTTGGTTGCAAAAATGGAGGTTAAACTTTGCGCACTGTGGTACGGAAAGACCTCCAGACAGCAACTTGACATGATGGATGGGATAAAGGTTTCGGTTCAAGTAAAGCATAAACTGCACCACGATGCAGCCCAAACGAGAAAAAAAAACCCTGTGGCCGATAAAAGAGGCAATGCCAACGAACAGAGAACGAGTTTTCGACGAACGTGCACAAAAACAGTGGTAGCAAAACTAATGAAACTTCTAATCCCAAATGAGTCTTGTTGAGTGATGTAAAAGACGTTGGGCAACAATAAATTGCTGCCGACGGTGCTAACAGTTTCTCAAAAACAGAAACAAACGAAGAAAACCCTCCTCCTCTAAGCCGATCAGCAGCAAATCTTCAAAAGTTGCGTACGCATGGACTTTGAACCAAACGCACCGATCCGTGACCATCAATCCGTTGCGAATATGATACGCCTGTAAACCACTCTTTGGAATGAACCGTACCCACCATTATCGACGATCTTTGCGCGAAATTTTCACTGGATGACTCCATTTTGCAAAATCTAACGAGAGTGGCGGATTAGTGTCCGATTTCTCGCATTGAAATTTCAGAAGTGGATGACAGGGTGTTAAATTTTGTGGACTTCCTTCACGGTCACGGTTGTCTATTTAATTACAATAATTAGATAGTGTCGGACTTCACGAACGGGTGCCGAAAGGTGCCGATGTAATAGCTAAAACTAAGGTGAAATCTGCCCACTGGTGCGCGATAGGGTATAATTAGGCAGTGGAAATATCATTAATTTGGTAAATTATGAACCGGGCGCGAATGAAACCGGGCACGAAAACTGCAAATAACTGAAATGGGAATAAAGTTCGCTAAGTGATAGTGAAAAATAAGAAAAAAAAGTAGATAATCGTTCGATCGTCCATATTTGCTAAACTTCCTTCAATAGCTACATCTAGTGTAGACTTATTGTTATAACTAGACAGCATCCGGACACACTCAAGCGACCAGTTGCAAAATTGTTTTCAAAATCGTCGTTCCTAGAGAATGTCCTTCGCGTTGAGCTATCGGTCAGTCTGTGACGTTTTTTGCTGGTGACAAATGTGTGTGTTGTTTTCGAATGGCGCTCACGTTCAATTGGTAGAGACGGAAGTGTAACGGCCACTACCACAGAGCTATTATTCAAAATGTCACCGTGACATAGACGGCGAAGAAAAATGTATTAACACCGTGCTGGCGACTGATAGCTAGTGCCAGCTCATGAATGGATTATGTGTTATGGTCTTGTGTTTGACAAAACAAAATCACCCGTTCGAGACCACACGATATTGACGGCGGTGTAGTGTTTCAATCGTGTATTGATACGAACGGAAACAACCGATCCAGTGTGTATCAGTGTGTGTGTGTGTGTATGTACTTTTAGCGACAAATTTGGTCTGTCAGCGAGAACTCGGCACCCTTAATGTAAAATTTGCTCCGTCCGAAAACAAACCCCCAAAAAATGGATTGATTAATAGGGGATGAACGGGAAAGCTAACATGGGTTTTTACACTCGGGATGCTGCTGAACCTCTCAGGTGCTCGATCGCCCGCTAGTGTACGATCGCCATTTAGTGTCGTGTCATGGTGAGCAATTAACCGTACGCTGCTTTGTTGGAAGATATCTTCTCGACCGGGCGAGATCCCGGCAGTATTTTGTCATTGCTGTGTCCTTCACATCGCATGACGAACATTTCACAGATTACGCGTACGATTCAAGGAATATTTCTTAATCAGGCAAAGTTCATCTGTGTCAATAGATTTTGTTCCAAGACAAAAACCTTCGACTCGCGCAGCGAGAGTACTTCAGCATCCTTCACGCACGCTGGTGTTGACAGTATTACAAGACCCAAAGCGGTGTGTCGCGTCGTCTACAGCAAGCTGTTCAAATAACACACCGGAGCAACGAAACTAGATTGTGTTCCCGAATTTCAGGCGCTGGTCCCTGCGGTGCTACACATAGGAGGTGACAGTTTAATGGTCCGCGCGGAAAGAAAGGACTCAAAACATGATGGCAATAAGTTTCGCACACCTACTGATTGCTTTCACGAGAACAACACCTACAGTTTTGCTTTCGATTTCACAACAAACAATGGCGCTCAATGGCGAAGGTGTTTTTATAAATAATCATTAACCATTGGCATAGAATATGTGTGTCATCGCGATAGAATTGAGACGCTACAATCTCATGCTAAAATATCTTTTTTTGATCTATTTCAGTCACGGAGGAGCATGGCCCGATCCAACGATCGATCTGGAGGTCTGGCTGCTGTCGGACTACCACTACATTCCGTCGGAAATCCAAGAGGGTGGAGCCATCATGAACCCGGGCCGGTTCGGTCTGTTCATACCGAAGCCGCTGATTCGCAAGGAGGACGCGTTTCCGAAGCCATTGATCTACACACTCTTCAAGGAGGACGTAAACGACCGACGGTACTATGACTTTATCAAGAAATTCGACATCCCTGGCCCGGTCCTAGCGTCCATCTACCGGTACGCCGAGCGAAGGTGTGGCGAGGAGTGTGATGAGTACGGTATACACATACCACCCCAATGCACCGAGGGACGCAAGTGCGCGCTGGTGCTGGCTCCCCACTACGAGGACACACGCTTCTTGGTGAAGCACATCCTCGAGATGGAGTTCCAGCTGAAGGTGATGTGGTTGGGCGACAAGCTGAAGCTTGGCATCCGGCAGCTGATGGACACGTATGCTGGCGATCGCAAGAACGTGAAGAAGTTTCTCGTGTTCCATTGGACACCGTCGGAGGTGATCAACACCAAGACGATGGAATATGCACCGGTGATAATGCCACGGTGCGAGGACATGATCGCGAGTAACGATACCGGCTGCAAGTACGAGATGACGCCACTGCTCAAGTACTACGCTAACCAGTTGCGGCAGGCGGACTACGCGCTCAACTCGCTGCAAACGTTGCACTTTAAGGAGGAACACATACAGCACGCCTTTGATCTGTACGATAAGTACGAGGATCAGATCTTGCAGGCACGCCAAGAAGCAAATTCGGACCACGATCAGCTCGGTGTCACGCAGTATTACGATCAAATCGCTTGCGAATGGATGCGAGACCAGGAACCGGTATGGAGTGGATGGAAACCGATCGCCAAACCGGAGGATGTTTACATCGGAGGTATCTTTCCACTGTCGGGCATGGGACCGTCCTATCTGGGTATAGCGCCAGCGGCCCTGCTGGCAGCACAGGACATCAACATGAATAACACGATCCTGTCGAACTACAAACTGACGGTGCAGCAGAATGATGGCCAGTGCCGGGCGGACACCGTGATGAAATCGTTCATTGGCTACTATGTCCAGCAGACGCGCGTAATCGGCGTTTTGGGGCCTGCGTGTAGTGAAACGGTCGAACCAATCGCGGGTCAGTAACTGTCTATTGCATGTGTCGTTAGAATTAAGGACAACACATACTCATCCCGTCTATCTTACGTGTTTAATCCCCTCAATAGGTGTCTCGAAGCACTTCCGCATGGCGGTTATCTCCTACTCGGCTGAGGGTGCCTTCCTGTCCGATCGGGAAACCTATCCCTACTTCTTCCGCACGATCGGTGAAAACCGACAGTACGAGCATGTATACGCCCAGCTGCTGGCCCGATTAAACTGGCACCGTGTGGCCGCTCTGACAGAGGATGGCCAAAAAGCGACCGAGTACATCTCCTACATGGAAACGCTGTTGAAAGACAACTCTATTGAGCTGATCTCGAACAAGAAATTTCCCCGCGATAGTTACGACATCGAAATGAAACGAGTAAGTGAAAGGAAGAGAAGCCATCCTATCCTTTTCTAACCTATATATTTTGTATATCCACAGTATCTGCTGGATTTAAAGTCGAAGAATGCGAAAATCATCATCGCCGACGTGGACGACAAGGTGGCCCGGGTGATAATGTGCGAGGCGTACAAATTGGAGGTAAGCCCATGCTTCCCTTTACACCAAACACTTTCAAGGAAGACGATGCAATAAAGGCAGGAGATCTAGTTCCTCACGTTAACCTTTTTGCGCCCTTTTAATATTCAAATGCAATACCTCACACACCCGCTCGCCGGTTTCAGTCTCGACAGGAGCCGTGCTAGAAGTTGAAAGCGAATAGATCGGAGGGTTGATTGTTTTCGCACTGAATATTCATACCCGTACCGACCCCGAACCCATTTTGTGACCGGCTGCGGACGCAACCGGTGTGTCAAACATTCTCGGGCAAGTTCAAGTATTCAAAGCTACACGGTACAAATCCATGTTGTTTGAAAGTGCTGCTAGATTGTTTCTTTAAGCGGCCACTTGTGGAAAGTGTTTGGACTACACGCGTTTCATCACTGTATCACTCGAACCGGCGGTGGTGTCCTGTTGCGCACAATTAATCACAATTATTGGAAACATGATTTTATTATATCATCTCCGCGGGTGGATAAATACAGGCCAGCAAAAAAAAAGAAGTTAAATCGCTTAATCGTCTCAATAATGAAACCAGTCGGGTCAATTTGCACGCCCGCTGTTTCTATACGCCCTTATAGAGGCGCTTCGAACCACTCGTTGCGGGGTCAAAAACTGTCCACTCATCATGATAATGCTCACAAACAACTCACCCGGTGTAGCGTGCTTAGGCAAAATCTGCATACCAAGGAAAAAGTGACGCTGATGGTCCGCGGGAACCGATGCTTGTGCCGGTTTCTGTTGCTCGTTTGTCCGTCCTCTGCACAAACCGGAAACCGAACCACGGCTGGCACTGGTCCGTCTGGGAGTGTACGTGGTGTTCATGCTGAAAACAGAAGAGGAGAAATAGCAGAAATGTTGAAACTGCAACTGCAATCGGTTTGTTTTTTTTTTCGATTGCACTCCTGCCAGCCGTGCGTCTGTTTCTGTTCTATGTGTCTGTGTAAATCTTAAAAAACACCCTTGTTTTACTGCCCATTGTCGACATACGGCCACAGCTAAACGGACAAACTCAGCTAACTTGCAGGAGCTGAAACGAAGGTGGAGAGGAAACAAATTAACCAGTGGAATGTACCACCCGGGTCGTAATCGGATTCCGGTATTGATTTTTATTCCACCTAAAACCGGAGACAGTCAGGGGAGTCACAATTGGCGCCACTGTCCTGTGCCAACCCGGGACGAAGACACCAGCAAACAGCAAATAGCCCGTTTCTTCCCTAGCTCGAGTCATGTTTCATGCCATTTGAGCTTTTCGAAGAAAAGCCATGGACGAC
>JXWZ01010755.1:0-11523 GCA_000956215.1 Anopheles farauti No. 4
TTCTCTTTCTCTCGCATTCACTCCCTTTCATCGATACCCCTTTTCGCAGCGAACAGCGACTAAAAAGGAAGTGCGCGTTGAAGTGAGACGGCAGGAACAATGCCCCCACAGCGAGAAAGCGAAACTCACTCGCTCTTGCTCACGCAAGGCACGCACGCTTGATGGCGTGGAACGAGCTTCTTCTCATTGAGCGCGTCTTCACAAATCACAAACCACACACACCATACGCACACAGGCACGCACGAATAAACTAGCGAAGCTTCGAGTGAGAACGAAGCGGGAAGGTATGCAGTAAAAGAAAAAAAACGCTCTCACGCATTCACTATCGCAGGCAAAAGGCGAAAAGCGTAGATAGCAGGCGAGAATGAGATGGGATGAGGTCGATTACGTTACGATAGCCACCGTCGCCGCCGCCGCCGTGGCGATCGCTGACACGCACACACACACAAACACACGTAAAGAGGACCGTGACCCGCGCCGCCGTCGTGGTCGTGGAGGACCGAGCCGTTGCCACACGCGCGTATACACAAACGAACACACATACCACTGTGCGAATGGGGAGCCAGCAAGCTTCACCCTTAGTGAGAGAGCGTGAACGGGGCGAACAAGAAAAAACGCGCTCGAAATGGTCGATATACGTTTGCAGCTATCACTGCTTCTGCTATCGAGGATAAAGCACATTCACGGGCACGCACAACACATCGCGTCGCTTACACAACCCTCCCTTCTTCTTTTTTAATCTGCATTCACACTCACATTGCTTGTACGCGGGGCTTGTCGTTCTACGTCGTAGGTCTTCGCCGTGAAAACCGAGCGCTAACAGAGGTGAGAAATGCGTGAATTTCCGTTCGTGCACTGCGTCCTCTTCGCTTCCGCTTCTTTTTCTCTACTGTTCGTGGCGATGAGGACGATGATGCGATTTGTGCCGCGGCAGCCAGCCGCCGCCGTTCGCTCGCCTAAACACCAATCTCACACGCACACCAATGCACACCACACCACTAGCGCCGTCTCGCTCGCACCGGGTGTGAAATTTTGCTCACGTTCTTTCCCCTCTTCGCATGTTCCAGGGCAGGGGTTTTCGTTCAAAATCGCTCACGCTTTGCACGGTACGAGGGTTTTGCACGAATGAGGAAATAAACTGCAAAATAAAAACGAAAAAAGCGAACTGAAATTAAATGATCTGCGTCGGGCGCGATAAGGGTAAAAATGCGCGGGATGCACCAGAAAACACACACACACACACACACACATGCACATGAAACACAGCTCGGACACCATACGGGCGCGCCACCGGCCACACTATCTCGTGTGCGTGTCTTCTTCTTCAGCGTTGTTGGAAATTATGCCGGCTTGGGGTGTTCTGCACCGAGAGAAAAAGGAACTATTCGACAAAGCAACACGCACGCACGAAACGTCGTCCTACCTCAATTCACCATCTCCTGGACCGAACGGAAGGAAACGGGTCATCACAGGACACACGAAGCGCCACAGCACACGATGAGAACGGAAAAAGGTGTATGTGTGGTTTAGCCTACGCACCCGCTTGCCGCGCGTTGAAAAAACCGTACCAGACGAAAGACGTGCTGTACAAACACGCTCGCACGCACACACACACGCACGCTGCTGTTGGTCATTGCACTCATACAGCCGTCGGGCGAAGCCACCACTGCTAGCTCCCTCTCACTCACTCTCCCGTTGCCATGTGCTGCTTTTTTCAAACGGGGTCTGCAACACCACCAGCCAAACTAAAGAATCTGAAAATCAACTGCCGCAGCCTCGTGGACTCGTGGCAAACGACGAATTTACGTACCAAAATGGCAAACACTTTCCCGAGTCGGTTCACCTCCGATGCAGCTCCATATCGTGCCGCAACACGGATCAAATCGATGGAAACCAGGCGTCAGAACGAGGGACAATTTTTCACACACTTACCACACGCGAGAGCCTTTTGGTTCGTTTCTTGAATTTGTGTGCGTAATATTTGCTTCACACGCTAGAGGTGTATGTACGTTTCACTGCGCGCCTTGATATAGTTTTTTGTGGGCGAGAGAATGAGAGCCTTTTGGTTCGGGAAAAGCGAGACAGCCAGTAGCACGCTCGCATGCACAAAAACGGCGAAAAGATAACGCGCGTCGTAGTTAATCTTTGAAGTTGATTTTAATTCTTTTACATTACTCTAACAAAAGCGAAAATTTACGATCAGTTATTCTACACAACTCCTACATCACTTAAATAATTTCTGCATTTAGATACAAGACAAATTATCCAAAAATTGCGTTTACCCATTAATGCGTCATATTAACGGCCCATTTGAACGTTTGAATTTTCACGCGTTTCGTTAAATTTTTCGTCAAATTTGTTCAACATGGCATCCAGGGATGTAGTTCAATTCGGAAATGGATTTGTCGTTGATATAATTTTTCCTCTAATTATTTTGACATTGACGCATGTCAAATAATTAGAAGGAAAATTATATCAAAGACAAAAGATCTGTAAATATCTTACCGGTAGCTACATCAAATTCCATCATGCGTGTGTGATATTCCGACTATAACCATTTCAGCATCGTTCGACGCGATCGTGTCTTGCCGGGGATGTTAATTTTTGCGACCTACATTAAAAACACGGGCTCTCGAAATCGGTAAGATAGAAGTTTATTGTTTTCTGTTATTTTCCACTTACGCCGGCTTCGTCGCAAAATTCTCGTCCGCGAGTCAAATAGTAGATTATCACTTATCTGGATGATTACCGGAATATGTTTTACGGTTTCCAGGTTTCTGTACGCCTTACGCCTTGCTGCGATTGTTTTTCCACTTGCTCGGTAGTCCTTGCCTCCGGTTCGCTACAAACCGCTTCGTCCGCTAATGATCACAAGTTTTACTGCCCCTTTCTTCATATGGCCCAATGCTTTTTCCTTCCGCCCTTCAGAGCAACCGATAAAATGCCACTTCCGGTAGTTTGATACCACAATTTGTTTAAATATGTTTTAATAACCACACACATACACACACATGTGAAGATGTTTCAAACAGCGGGAATTCAAGTGTTCAAGTCAACTTTGCTCTAACGTAGACAAAGAGATGCGAAACGAAAGCGAAATAGCTTTATCGAAAGCATGGTAGCGAGTTAGAGAGAGGGTGTGAAATGTGGGTTTTTTTTATCAAGATTTATCACGTAAAGAACGCATAAGACTAACTCGAAACGATGAACGGACGTAACATCCTACACACTTGATAGATAGTCATTTAAATAGCTAGTATTACATCAGAAGAAGCTCGTTCGCGAAAGAGATTTCGCTCGGTTTTTGTTTTTTCTCTTACGTTTGAATATTGTTTGTTATCAGTATCATGTTCGTTAACGTACGCGCTTAACTATTACAAGAGGAAAAAGGAACCTGGACAGCAACGGTTGGTTGCCGCTGGTGCTGCTGTAGTTTGTTTGATCCGCCTTCACCGTGGACGAGGGTATCGTCATCTCTCCAACAGTTCAACACCATTTTGATGGAAAAGGTACTTAACTTTGCTGTAAGTTTTCGCTCTGCTCCTCGCTGATTCTAACTCTATCAATCCGTTGTCACCGTTCTTGCACCACCTAGTACCTCAACTATCAGATAGTGTAAAAGGTGGTCGATTACAGTTAATTTTTAAAAGTAGTGTATGGATTTCCCACAACATCCCAGGATCACGTTACAGCTATGTCAACGTAAGATACGAAGATAGAAAGAAATTCTCAAGTATCACTATATTTACAGGTCAAAAAAATCAAACCGGGCACGGGACGTACCGGCACGAGCGATATCTCCACTAGGTTCTTCGACCAATTCCACCTGGCGCGTGGTTTCACGTTACTAGTTGCTAGAAATTTGTTAAAAAACTTTACTATCTAAAAAAGACTGTCCCGTCTATGTCGCGCACCCGAGGACGAACTGGCTGAAGACGAGAGAACTTCCGCACGGAGGAAGGAAAAGTTTCGGGGGCAGGGGGCGCATGTTGTGTGGAATTTGCAGAGTAGTCCATTATTGGAGTGTTTAGAGTGAGAAACATGAAATGTTTGTAAGTGTATATTGGTTGAATATTTTACGCACTATGTATACGGGGGTTTCTTTGTTAACGATTACACGGCGGACCACACGCTCGGTGTAGGGTATGTGTTACGGTAAACTACGTCAGTATCGATCCAAAATGAAACACCAAGGAATGAGAAAGAACTGTAGAGGACATTTAAAACGGTGTAGTTTGCTGTTGTGGAGATAAGAGATAGTTTCTCCTGTTCAATAAATTACAAACCAAACGTTATGCTGTCTTGTCTCTGGAACATATTGTAACCAAGAGATCCATTCCATGGAATCCAAAATACAACTATACAGTAATATCTACAAATGCGTCTTCTCCTTGTGTTTCTGTGTGGTTGTGTTGTGTACATTCGCGATCAGTTTTGGCCACTTCTTTGGTGCATATTCTAACCTACCGTAATCTCAGTAAAATGGGACATTGTTTCGTGATGTTTGTCTTTGCAATGTTGCTAACTTCTCGCGCCATCTTCTGCACTACACGCTACGATCTTGGCTGTCAGTTCGGTTCGTACAATAGCTTGTGTGTGAACCATGCCACGGAATGATACACGAATCCAGTCAAATAATACACCGTCCACGTGTGCCACAGTGTTGGCTTCGGAGACCTTAAGTACCAACTGTCACGCACCTGTGAGCAATAGTGCCCAACAACGCAAGGAAAGACTTCGCATGGGGGCTGTTTCGTTCAGCTTCCTCTACGACGCGGAAAAACGCAACTCTTTATGGGTCTCCGCGGAACACCCAGACGGAGAGTTTCTTGAGCCAGCGTGGCACCATCAGCGAATGTCCGGTCGCGTTCCACTCTTTCTACACGAGCCAGCTGGTCAGTTGGACTAGGTTCGTACCGCCGTACTTCTTGCGATCGAGCGCCGGTGCCGGTGGATTCTTTCTCGCCTGCGTGTGCCACGTCAGTATCTGCAAAATTAACAACAACATGATCAGTATTAGTGAGGCACTCTGTAGCCAGTAGTCGTTTCGTTTACCTCGGTGCAGTTCGACGCCAACAGCTCGACCTCTTTGAGCTCCAGTGGCTCCAAACTACGTAGGAATCCGTCCTCCTCGTAACCCGGTTTGAACGGCATCTGTGCCTTGGGCCGTGAGTGCAAGAACTTCACCGACACAGCAAAACCGGCCATATCGAGCGGATACTTTCGACCACCGAGCCACCCATCGTAGAAGCCCGTTATCGTGCCGTTCTTCACGATTGGTGAACTGACCTGGTACTTGGAGATGAGACCTACCGGGAACATGGCCACCTTGCGCACGTGACGAAGCTGCAAGAGATATCGTCAGGAAACTGGGACCATTAACACCCACCCAAACTCGGGACATATAAACACCTGCCTACCTGCTCGAATAGTTTCAAATTGTAGGTGTTGTCGTCGTCGGCAAAGTACAGAATGCCTTCCGACGCGTTCGCCCGAATCCACTGGAGCGCTCGGTTTCGATTCGACACACCTCGTGGTTTAACTTTCTGCTTGCGATACTGTGCCGGCATCGGAGCTGTGAAACATGAGTGGAAGGAGCAAAGGAACATGGCATAAAGGCATTGTGGTGAAGATGTGGTTTTAGTACTTGATAGAACACTAGACATACTAGATTTAATTTCAACTTTAAGCGACTTTAAGAGTGAGAGCACCGTGTTGGCAACAGATACATGTTTCATCGAGTTTTCGACATTGGAATAGATTCATTACACATGCCGTTAGCGTTTTTAACTCATTACAGTAAGTGAGAACCTTACTCAGAATACTAACTAACTAACAGAAACTAACCACCTGGGACGGCACATCGTGACGCTTTAGTTTGGTTCTGCTTGAATGAGCAACCGAGCCGGTCTAGACTTAATCAGCGAGCTCTATACCTACTGCGATGCCTCCCTTCATACACTTTAAAACCGCAGGGAATATCCTGCATCTCTTTTTCCAACAAATGAAGCCAGCATACGTCTGCCCGACTGATAGTTCCTACTTACCGGCGAGCTGCACGAACGGCACCCCAATCTCCTCTAGCAGCCGGGTGACGGTGGCGGTCCGGTTCTCCGAGTCCTCGACCACTATCCACAGTACGTTCTGGACGTGCTTCAGCGTGTAACCGAGCCGCGTGAGCTCGGGGATCTGTTCCGGTCGGCGGTACGTCGGTGTGATGATGTACAACGGTGGCAGTTGCTTCGTGTCGACCGGAAATCGGAACGGGCCCTGCAAACGGGTAAGAATAAGAAGCATGAGAATGGGTATCCGTGGAACGAGCAGGTTACCCACGCGGTGACTCCCTTGGAAGTTGTCTAATTGCAGGAAAGCAAAGTTTGTCGTTTCGCACGCTAATCAGGCAAATTTGTGCACGGATGACTACTGTGCAGTATCATCCGGACCACGGACTTACGGGGGTGCAAAAGTGCAGACAAGTTTACATTTTTCTGGAAGGAAAAAACCAACTTTACCACGAGGTAAAGGTGAAGCCACCGTTACCTATCCACAGCCAAAGTTTTGCCCCGTTTTCTACCCCGGCCCGTTGCAAGCGAAGGGTTCGTTTTAGATGAATAAATTATCGTCCAATTAATTTGATCAAAGAGAGCAGCGTGCGGGATTCGCGCTTCGCGGTGGGAAATTAAATTGAAACCCCCGAGGACAAACCGGTGGTCTGGAATGGAAGAACTCGAACGCAGAAGCCCACCCAATGTTAACGCAAACACAGCTTCCAATCAATTATCGGACCATTTTTACACCAAACTCCCGTGTCCGGAACACGCTCGCACGCTTCGGTCGGATCTACCCCAAACGAGGCTGATCAGTTATGCATGGAACTAGTGCCCGGTTCCATTGTCCCCAATCGGCGGACTCAGTGCGCTTGCCGGTGTGTTTTCTATCCACTGGGAACGTCCGTAGGATTTAATGGATCGGAAAATGGAAGTACAAATGGAAAATGCCTTCGAGTGGCGTTAGATCCCCAGCCGCACTACAAACGCCACGATGAAAGCAGGCAATGAGGTGCGCCTAATGGTATGGCGCCATGTTCAACGGATGCATTGAAGCGAATCTTATCAAAACGTTCCCGGTGGCGCGATGTACAAGAATGTTGAAGGGCCCTGGGTATGGGAGCTAAAATTCTAATCTAATTCTTCACCCCTTACCGAAAACGTCAATATCCGTGGCGGAAAATCAGCGTGGAATGTTTACTGACCACCGCTATCTTCCGATGGCTCCACTCGCGCTCTAATCAAACTACCGAGCACGCTATGACACACACGAGATGGCCGCACCCTGAGCCAGGAAGCTCTGGGAGAGTTATTTCCCTGGAGCGATGTAAAACAAAACACCTCTACCTAGACAATAAATTATACATGGACGCTTGTTGTTTGTCGATTCCGCCGTTTCCCCTGTCTAATCGAGACAACCGACAGGATGCACCGTTTGTACGCAAGCGTGTGTAATTGCAGCCAACCAATTGAAACAACAACGATCCGTGCCTTCCGGTGCATTCGGGGTTCTGGTCCGGGGTTGCACTACAAGCAGGATGTGTAGCGTGCATTCATCCGTTCACCGAAGTTCTGGCAACCGGAACCTAGCTCCCGTACCGTGTCGTGTTTTGCTATGCTAACCGATTACTTGCTGTGAAGCAATCCGGCTGGCCGAGGAGGATGATGTACGCGTCAGGAGGGAACACAACTCGAACGCATCTAATCCTCGGATGCTCTCCATGTTGCTGTGGTGGGTGTGTGGAGTTTCCCACACCAAATCTATCCTTGTACAAAGCGAGCCGCACCTTCGGTGCCACTAACAAATGGTCAACAAATTCCTCTATTGATCGACGGTTGCATTGATCGTTGCCTCGTACGAGGCAAGCAATACGTTTATCAGAAGGTTAGTGTGCACGTGCAATTTTGTGGATTTTTCACGGAAAATGCCGCTTCGGTTGGTTGCTTCGTTTCATGTTTCGATGAGCGATTGTGAGGCGAAATAGAACGATTTAATTTATTTCGTACCACCGAATGGACGTGATTTGCAAACCGTTTGGTGCTAGGAACCAGCAAAATAAGCGCCCCTCAGCACATACCATAACAAGCAGCGCCGAATGCGCATCTATTTGATGCTTCTCTCCATAGCTCCGGACATCAAACGCACTAATTACACTCGGGTCCAAGCTCTTTTTTGAAATCCACCAAGGAGCGGTACACTAATAAAGACATTCCGCAAGTTGCTTTCTGCGAGCGAAATTCATTACATTCAACCCTTTGCTGTGGTCAGCTTCGGATACCAATGTTTGTATTCGAAGAATTTTAGCATCAAATGCTCGTGCGCTTGCGGGCTGCCTTCGTGGCATTCATAGCATGCGTTCGGGGAGCTCCTGCTGTTGGATTGCAGCAGGGAAATACCTATCGTTTTACGTGCGTTTTGTGCAATGCGGTGTTGTAACGCAAATAATCACACGTACCTCTTTGATCCCGCCCATCGATCCAGCGTCCGAAGAAGACTTGGGTGTTTCGTGGCTACCCACTATCGGTGCAGCTTTTGTCGTGGTCGTCGTCTTGACCGTCGTGGTAGTGGTGGTCGTAGCGGCCGAACTGCTCGTTGCCGACGACGTGGACAGCTTCACCGGCATATCCTTGAAGTTGAGACTCCGCGAGCGTATCTTTTCCGCCCCGTGGCCCGGATCGGATTCACCGTACAGCAGCTCCATTCCATCGTTGCCCACCGAGTCGAGCCGCTGCAACGGAGAGGCGACCACGTCCGGTGCCAGATCGTCGACCGCACCGGACGATGCGGCGGCCACATTGCTGACGAGGCTCGTGATCGAACCCTGGTTCTGGCACACGATGAAGAAGATCGAGCTGACCAGCAGCATCAGGTACAGTTTGTACGACCGGAGCATGGCGGCGAACGGAAGCGGTCGGTTGCGTCTCTGCATCAATGCGGTCCGTGCTCCAGAAGTATCCGTCGTAGGTCCGCGTAAGTTCCACTCGTATCACGTGTGATTATTTCACTATAAACTAGCTACGATCGGGGACGTGCTTGTGTCGACTGGACGCGAAACTGCAAAGCTGCGGCACCTCCTCCCCCGCCACACTAGGCTTTGCAAGCAATTTTCTAGAATATACCTAACTACGAAGTGATGGCCGCCGGCTGCAGCCGCAGCGCACTGGGATATGATTGTTCAGACGGATGTAGTCGATTCTGGGTGATGCTCGCATCAGCACCTAGAGACGCTTGCTGTCCAGCTCGCACGTGCCGTCCCTGGGCCATTGGGATGATCACGCACGGAACCGCACGGAAGAAGGTGTTCCCTCCGCACCTCAGCAATCTGCGAAGAGAAAGTTCAAAAACGACCCATTACTTATGTGACTCAGATGTCTATCCGAATGCTAACACGGTTTATCTACACGAAAGAATGACGAAACTCGAATGTTCTGCTCTCGAAAAGAAAACGCTTCGGCGTACTTACGCGTACTATCGCAAAATAAGTCGCACGCACGCACATCTGGGAAGTATACGCCCAACTTCCGGCGGGCAAACGAACGCTCCGAGGTCTCTATCGCTCTTCGCCCCGCGGCCGGCGGTACTTGCGTTACTTGATGCGACTAACGAGACTGTAATAGTATGTAAATTCATCCACCCCGCACGGGAATGAATATTTATCGTGCGTCTAGTGCAGATTGAAGAATTAAAGCAAGCAACGCCTCTGCCAGCCAGAGCAGCATCGAACCGCGGTAGGAGAAAAAAAAACCACCCTCGGTCCAGTGGTTGATAAGAGTGATTCGCTCGCTGCGGGGCATGATAAACGAATTTGGAGCGAGTGTAGACCTCGGAGAGAAAGGGGCTTTCTCGGTATCTCGGTTTCTGAATGATCGGTATAGAAAACATTTGTATGCTTAAATTAAATAAAAGCGAACTAAATTTAAACGACAGTACGCTGGGGAGTTGCTAATCTAAAAACATGCACATTCTACTCTCACATGAACCATTCAATTAGCACAAAAAAAATCTTTTTAAAATTTCCACAACCACCTCTCGGTTCCGGTGGTCTTTACCGTGTAGAAAAAGCATAAACACCTCAAATGGAATTATTAAGTTCCGATGGTTCGCACTCTCGTTTTCTCTGCACGTCCGGTTCGGTTCGGCTCGAAGGATAAGAAGGGGCCTGTAATCGCTTGATCGGATTATGCGTCCGAAAAAAAGGACGATGGATGTTTCGTCCTCGGCGGAAGGCCACTTGAAGCTGCACGGTATACACACAAATTTATACACAGCAAACGATGTTGCTGCATATTCAATTCAAGCGTCGACTTCGAGGGGAATGAAAACGCCGACCGAAAAGCCTCGGTCCGGTCGGGCTTGGTATGGTTTGCGTGAGTGTGTGTGTGTGTGTGTGTGTGTGTGTGTTAGCGTGATCCTTTTATGGAAACGTTCGGTTTTGATCAGTACATTTCATCAAACATGACTCATATTTTATTCATTCCCACTGCCTGACCTTGTCTGGCGGGCGGTTGTTTATTTATTTTTCCAAAAAAACCGCGCTCACAGCATCTGCTCGTTCTCAGCGCGACTCCGCACTCCGTAGAAAACATTCCAACCAGCCGCGAAAATCTCGCCGCTTTGGTGGAAAAATTTCAAATGCAGCTACGTCTGCCAACGTTTCCGGTTCTCGTACGAAATTTCCAGTTCGATAACCTTTAACGGTACGTGCCATTACACTCGGTGCCTGGTCGGTCGGATTTAGGCCAAGGTACGGTGAGGATTTGCGGAGTTGCGCTCCAATTTGAAATCTCTGTTCAAAAGTCGTTCAAATTTCCACCATTTTTTTTTGTTTCTGCCCAACGTTATCGATAATCGAACCTTTTTGGCCTATTGAACGTGTTAATGAGTCGAACGTAATGCCATAATGTCGGTAGACATTTAGTGGAGTGAAGTCAGGAAAATGCGTCACGATCCATGATGTACTTAAATTGGACGAAGTATTTCCGAGGAGCTGATGGCTGGTACTTATCGAGCCTATGTTTAGGTGAATTGTTTTTGCTACAAGGAACAAAAATAAATGTTAAAATAAGAATGCATGATATCGATTTGCCAGAGTCCTGTCATCAGTCCTGTCCGCTTGTTTTACCAAAACCTCAACACAATTTATTTCCTACGTCCTTTCAGCATGTTTTCTGCCCTCTCGCTTCATTGGGCGTGACATACCAATATAATGATCAATTTCAGGGTGTAATGGAATATTAAAACCGAGCTCCAGCGCATGGACCGTACTCTCCAGAGTCACCCAAATCGCAAGGCAATAACTGGACAGATGACTCCATACCCGTCATGATTATTTAATTGCCTTTCCTTTTTCATGAATAACATCATTAGCTGTTATACGCCCAACTAGTCTCCCACAACGACGAGCGACGGCGAGCGTAATGCGCTTTTCGGCATGAAAATTGGTCGTCACATAATCCGACCACCTCTCTCCCTCTC
>JXWZ01010758.1:0-15296 GCA_000956215.1 Anopheles farauti No. 4
AAGACCCGTGTTTGTGTTTGATATATGATTGCTTGCATTTCTTTTTTCTCTTTCATTCTCTCGCACTTTGTCTCTCTTTCTCTCTCTCTTCTGTAGCCTTTATAGGTGACATTTACTGTGACAAACGAACTTTTATCGCAGCTGCTTCGATCGGTGAACTAGTTTGCTGCGGAGCACGTACGCAAAGATGCTGCTGAAATGAAGTTCCTTCGCGAGCACAAATCTTCCTTTAAATAAGACAAATGGTCCCCACCCGCCTCCCGGCTAGCTAATGCCACGATAAATGCATCGATTCGCAAACGTGCAATCACAAACAACACACGAAACCGCAAAACTCCAAAACGGAAGGATTTACTTTAAATTACATTGTGTCCGTGCTTTATCCATCCGTGGTCGAACGGGTGGTTTAGTTTCGTCTGGGTGAAACCAGCTTGCAACGCTGTTTGCGCTGTGCCGATAAATTCGAGTAAAAAACGTTGGCTATAGCTCCGACCCGGGTTGGTAAGCTCACTGGAATCGAATCAAAACGTATGAAATAGGAAACCTCCAAAATAGCGTGTGTCGTGTAGCGAAAAAGTCAGTTAGCAAAAATGTTCTTAGTGATTTTTTTTTTTCTACCGCTTGATACCATTGTGGACAACCGAGAATCGTGGGCGAAATTCGGGACGGTTCAAAGCAGGGAAGGAAAAATCGCAAAGTTACTTGCATTTTTTCCCCTATTTCTCGTCTGTGTTTGAATTCTTCGATGCGCTTATTTAAAGCAAGCTCTGTTTCAACGTGTTCCTAGAAACCGGTGAGCTTCATCAATTCCATTTTTGTGAACCAAAATTTCGAGTAAATCCCTCCGTTCCGTTCGAATGGTAGCGAGTGCAGCCACATGTGATGGGAAACATAGCGAATGCGTTGATTTTCCTCGCACGCTCGATCTGTCGCGTACAGTGGCTCATAAATAAATGTCATACTCAATTTACCTGTTCCAACACCACTCTTACTTATAGCACTGAGACACTGAAAATTTTAGCAACAATTTATTTTGTTGCTTCCATTTTTGAGAATAGAATTCTAGATTTTTTATCGATTTTAATCATTTTATTCTACCGCTTTTTGTCCAATAGATTTTTGCTCGTTCAAAAATTAAATCCGGATTAAAATATACAATATTCTGCTCGGTTGAACACGGATTGTGGTTTAATCTGATAATCTTAGTTTGCCATGATTTAGATTCCAGGGAATCAGAAATATTCGCTCAAGGTTTCAAAAACAGAAAAAATAATTTCATTACATTACAACGGGACAAAAATACTACCCAGATTTTCCACAGAGATTTAGCCGATTTTTGTTAAATAATTTGACAAAAATAAATCGTACAGTTTGCGAAAAGCACGTGTAAACCCCGCACGCATAATTTAAACCTGGACGCACTGTAAATCGTTTCATGGTCTGTTATTTCTTCTCCACATTTTCTGCTCGTGATGCATTTATACGAAGGACAAACTAGTTCGGTTTGGTCGATAAAATGGATCTTCTAAAGTCCGCACCGTAATATACGAAAGTGATTGAATTAATGAAAGTTTAGCGAAACAGAGCAAACCCTCTGTTCTGTCCTATACTTTTATTCTTTTTACAATTCGCTTACGTTATTGATTACATATTGCATTCTTTGAATTGCTCGTAGCATGTAAAGTTACGGTTTCTTCCTGGTACTACCGAGCCATTTAAAAAAAATCAATTTTTTGCTTGCTTTGCTTGCTTCTTTATTAGCCATTTCAGGTTCTCAAATCCAATAAATAAGCAATTAATTGAATAAATTATGCCTCATCAGCTTATACCGACTCGCACGGGCACGGGCACATAAAGGTGGGTACACGCTTCTTCCATTCCATTCCTATCACATATTCTGTGAACCTGGCCTTCGTGATGCGAACGTGATGGTTATACCCTCCAGCTACGCAACCGTCATGCTGTACAGGGTGCGGGATGGGAAAATTAAATCGAATTAAAATTAATTCGATTCGTCATAAATAGCCTCAGTCATGGGCCGGTAACGATGCTTCGACTTGAAAATTGCTTACACATCGGCCCTGCTATATTTCTGTACGGTAACATTCACTAAGTTTCCAGTGGGGGAGTATCGAAAATGGAGCAGAAGTCATCGAGTGTAGTGGAAGATAGCTCTGCAAGTATTCCGCGACCAGTAGGGTAAGGACGTGCGGTTCGACACTCCGACGATATTGCTTCCGTACGTTTCTTCCGCAGCGGAAAAATCGACATAAGCAAGCAATAAAATTATTACTCACACACCAACCAGCGTCGGACGGACAGAGTCTTTTAGGTGATGAAAAATGGCAACACAAGCTTCCGGTGGCCCGCCGGCACCCGTCTCATTTCCGTTGCGCACTCAGCCGTCGAACGGACGACGAATACGGAGAAAGTCGAAGATGTGATTTTGAATTCACATCCCGCGGATCGATGGGACGCCGATGAATCACGCTCACGTCAGTGATGGTTCAATTGCAACTTATTCATGAACTTGGCCAAGGCAAGCTGTCGAAGTTCTATCAGTTTTCTTTTGAGTGTGCTATTTTTTATCCTGATGATGATGTTTGCGAAACGAAAGGATGAAGCAGCGACGCGTAGTGTCGAAATGTCAATTCGCTGGCGTGAGGCTGAATATTACACTCTGGAATGAAATAATGCATTAAAGCATTTTAAAGGTTTCGACCCTTCGAATCGCACTCGCACAGTGGTTAATTTGATTTCTATTTTATTTTTCAATGCCAAAAGTTGTACAGAAAATCTTCATGCTAATGTAAATCTATAACGTGGGCTCCACTCCGGAAGTGGCGGATCAAAGATTCGTTCGCTAACTGGACACGAAACGCCATTTTCAAATTAATCATCAACGAAAACAAAAATGAAAAAGGTAACCATTTCCATTCAGGAGCCCACCTACACTAGCTTACCTTTTCCCGTGAAGCCCCCTTCCTCCCCCCACCATTCGACCTGTTAATTAAACAAGTTGTGACACCGGTTTGTCACCGGGCATGTCTTGAGGGCCAGGGGTGGTCCGGCTGGCTTTGACATCGGGTCCCGGGCACTGAAATTGGGTTCCCATTCCGTTCACATGAACGCCATTTTTCGGCCGAATATACAAAGTTGACCATGAAAACAAATCGGTTCCAATTAAACCTAACCCTTTTTTCGGGTTTATCCAACGCGCAGCGCCCCGCTTCCCCTTAGTCCCAGAAAAACGAACAGTTAATTGGGGTTTAATTTTGACAGCGCAGTAGCAGCGTTGTTTGTGCGGTAGCATCACCATCGACGAGTGCTTCTTGGCAGGCGAAAGGCAGGATACGTCATGCAAGCGTGACAGGATACAGCGACAACAGCTCATAAAGTGGCTAAAGGTTTTCGAAGCGCAGGTAGCAGGAAGCATCCAAGTGTGGACGTTGGTGGAAGATAACGCGCTGCAAAAGTTACCCAATTAAGCAACCGGTGAAAGGGAAACCATAACCACTCGTGGGCGTTGAAAAGTTATAATGAAAAAGTGTCTAGGATTTCCAAAAATCATTAGAAACTGTTTGCGTGCCAAATTGCCGACGCACGGACGTTTCCGCCACATCATCGATAGATTGCCGCTCATACGCCTGAAGTCAACGGGCTCACGATAACGAATCTTTCTTCACGCCTGTAAGGTATGCAACGCGATCGCGTCACTTAGCGTCATTTCCATCCATTTCCAGTTTGCGCTAGCGTTGGGTTCGGTTTGGTGGTGGTGGATCAAAAACTTTGCTACACCTACGCCAATTGCCCGCGGCTAAGGAAGCCCGTGTACCGTGCGGCTTTTCCTCAGGACTGGCTGCGAAAAGGACACACCATCAGAAAGTACAGCCGCGGGAGGCCGAGCAGAAAGCGGTGCAACAACGTGCGCTCCTCTTCGGTTTCCTCTGCTTGCCGTGCGGAGAAAGCCATCGAAATTTCGACAATCATAATAAGCGCCCAGCATAACGAGATTCGCTAGGCATCGATTTGCCTCACTCATGCTTAGTATGCTTGGGCGTCTGCTTTGGCGACTGTACGTCAATAGCATCAGCGTTCGATAGGGCTAGGCTGCATGCTCCATTTCACTTCCGAGTGGGCGTAGAACGTGACAGTAGCAATTTGGTGCGGTATCGTTTTTTTATTATTGTTTTGCTAGGTTTTTTACAATATTTTTGACTTTTAAGACACACCACATAAATATGTCTGGCATAAAATAATATTCAATCGAAACATTACTCTGTTTGAAACAGTTATTTTTACCTAAACACAGTTTTATTCAACATCGATGTCAATTAAACTTTATTTCATACATATTTCACATTTAAAAAGATCGTAGCAATCATAGACTGAAAATATTACACGTTTCGGTGGCGCCATCTATTGGCGTCAAATTGAATTTTGTACGGAAAAATGGAAAAATTAATATTTTGATATTTCATGGTTATAATTCTTTCAAAGTTCAAACCACAAGATTAGAGGCAAGATTCAATTCTTAATAATGATAAATTCAGTCCTTTCAAAGGATGAATTCAATTGAAACATGTTCCCAAAAAGTTGAGTTTTAAAAGGAGTAAAATTAGATTTTCTCAATATAATTATTATAGTTTGTTATAACCGGTAAATAACAATGCAAGTACTAAATCAGAAACGTTAAACACTCCAGGATAAGTCGTGCTTGAAGAATTAGATTTATAAATTGAGTTGCAAAGCTTTGAGATTCAACGATACAAAATTAGAAAACTGTTTGAAATGTTCCAGAATGGATGAAAAATACTGTTAATATTACTTTTCCAATTAAATCTGTAAGAATTATTTTCCAAATATCCTTATTTTCTTCTCACTAGTTTGTAACGTTAACCAAACCTGTCACGGCACGGCAAACATGCCTACACCAAAAAAGCACCCAAACGGTGTACAAACACCGTATTCTCTGAACCTCCACCCCCAGGCGCCCATTCTTCGATCACTTACGGGTCATTGAGTGGCGTGAATTATATCTTCCGTTCCGTATCTTTTAGAATCTTTTAGAATTCTGCTTGTGTTATTTTTGCTGTGAAGAATTTGAAAGCAAAAGGAAAACTCCGAACGCTACAAAAGCCCGCGGATCGATTTATTTTGCCGATGGGCGGCAGATCATCGGCGGCGGCAGCGGCGGCTTTTCAGTCACCGGAACAAATGAGTTCGTTTGCCAGGGCGGGGGTAAAAAAATAGAATCATGTTCCGCACGTCAAAAGCGGAAACTTTTGCTCGATGTGAACGCGCTGCCGCTTGCCATCTTGTCTCCCGGCCAGTCCGTAATTTCATTACCGTACTTTTTTTCTTCTTCTGTACGGCAAGACTTCACCACGAATAATAAGCCTGACACCGGGATGCTGGACACCATTTTGGATCGCGGCGCCCATTCGGGGGATGAGTACGGTAGGCGCGGCAAAATGCAGACGTAACCTTAAATTCAAACCATTAGCAGGCTAAAATGTACATTCATCGTGTTTCACCTTCTTTCAGGCAAACTTTTGACTTTTGCGGGGATGGGAAACAAAAACAACTTTGCCCGCTGCTCAACGAACTAACTTTTCGAAGCGCTCAGCCCGTCAAGAATGTTGGACCGAAGAAGGCCGGTCGGCCCCTTCGGCAACAAGCGGCCGATGATTGTTGTTAGAGAACAGCCAGCCGGGTGAGTTTGGTCTGGTTTGAACCGAGAAACCACCGTATCACTCATCGGCTGCCAGATGCTGGCCGATGAGATAGGTTTTAATTATTTGTGTACCAGCGCACGGCACTCGCCCCAAAACACGGTGAAATATCGTTCCGAAACGATCTGATTTGCTTCATCGCTCAGCTGCCACCCAGGTTGCCAACGACGCGATGTCATCCATCAAAGTGAGCGTAGCCCGAAAGCGCCTGCAAGGTATGCAAGCATCTGTCACCTGGCGACGACCGCACCTTGCCTTGCTCGGAATTCACCAGAACGGAAACGTTAGCAATAATCGGATTATGGCTCTAAGCCACAGGACAAACGCGTACGCCACTCCGTCACGGAACGGATTAGTTCATGGTGTAAAGCATGCACGAGAAGTTAAATGGAGAAGACATCCGCACCGAAACGGCGCCACAGCCACAGTGACGGACGGTTCGAAGGAATCAATAATTTAATTTGTTTACCAAATTACGCACGGCTTTGGTTTTCGTGTGTGCCGTCAGCGTCCCAGCAGCCGACACCTGTAACAGCGAAAGACACAAGTCAAGCCGAAGCATTGCCTTAACTTACCATTATTTTGAAAACAAGCATTTTTTTTCATCGCACGCAAGTTTCCATGGTGCACGGGGAAAACGGATCGCTTAGAATTAGCTTTCTCGAAACGCTCCGCCACCTTACAAGCGGAAAGAAATTAGAAGTGACATCAAAGGACGATGAGTTTTCGTTTGTCATTTGATCGGCAGGGATGCTGCGTCGATCCGCTCGGTGCGTATTTATGAGCGAGCGTTTTTCCCGGGAAGCGGTAAATTTGTTATTTGATTGTTTTCGCCCCGTTCAACAACGCTGCCACCGAAGGGCGCGCACGAAGAATGCAGCCCATTTTTATTACACCGACCCTTCGACGGCGGTGGAAGGTATGACTTTGACTTTACCGTACGATGCCGCTTTCCGTGGGCACTCGTGTCGAATAATTAGTTTTCTTAAGAGCAATACCTTTCCTAAGCAACGGGAAGGGCAAACCGGGGCTCAGGCATTTTTATGTCACTCAATCAGTTTTTGAAGAGAAATGCAATCAATTTTTCGTTTCGTGCCTTCACATAGTACGCGTTCGATGAAGAAAATGTGTTTTACGGAGAATGTGAACGTTAATGCAATAGATAATGTTTGTATAGCAAGCAGAAGCACCATTAAATCTATTATTTTTGATGCCTAAAGTGAAGCTTTCCCACATCAATCAGACTGGACGGTTGCATACTTTCAGGCTGATTCAGCAAATTTACTTCTAAAAATTTTTCAATCTTTGCCAGGCAGATAAAACGCTTTATTAACATTCATGTTTTTTTTTTTTTTTCAAGAAAAACATATTTTTGAACCATCTGTCGTGTTCCACCATTTCATTCAATCGTTTGACCGATTTCTACGCTCGCCATAAATCCAACCCGAAAGCACCTTCGGGGAAAAAGGTTGTGAATATAAAAGCCATCCGCCGCCCGTTCTCACTCACTAATGATTTACCGGTGTACGATACGAGCCGCCCCTAATGTCGTCATATTTTCCACTCAATTAGCGCCATCGATCAATCGCTTGACCGTTTCGGCGTTTCGATTGCTGCACCAAGCGAAGGCGCACCAGCTTGCAGCGACCGGGCTCATCCAATTCGAAGCAACTGTCCTGGACCGTGGCCAGGACACCACCGAACTCGACGATGATGATGATGAAGGTGGCTGTTCGTCGTGATGGAGCCGGTAGCAAATTCTTATCCGGAATGTTTGCCCCCCTCGCGTCAGCATGATCGAAGACAATTGAAGACCTTCTCAAAACGTGCCCCGTAGTGGGGCGCCCAGTTCGAGGAGGAGGAAGTGTTACCGGGAAGAGATAAATCAAGCACAAACAACATTACAGCGTTGTGTGCGTTTAACGTGTAACGAGCCCCACCTTTGACCGTGCACCACAAAAGCCGCTTGTTGTCCCTTTTGGTGCTCGGTTTGGAAGGCGAAGGCAGCCCAGATCCTGATTTACGAGATTTTGCCAAGCTCGCAAAACACCACCAGGTAAGGCAGAGACACACACACATTTGGACACCTTACCGCCTAACTGGCTGTGTGTGTCTTCCTTTGTGCTTCTGTTCGAATTATTGGCGTCTTGATGTTATAAATTATAATCAAAGGCTCCCGAAACCTTAGTAAGCGTTCCGGGCTGTTCTGTCCGCTGCTGGCGGCACCGATAACTGACGATAACCGGGCACGGGTATACATCATCGTTCGCTGTTGCAACAGCAGCAGAAGCGAGCAGACCCGGTGCCCGAACACGGCCCGTTGTTTATGAGCTCGGATTGCGGCTCGCTTTTCGACGATTCGATAAATAATTGTAATAAATTCTGCCATGCCATACGATGGCGCACCTGGAGGCATCGCCTTCACCGGACCACCGTACGTCTAAATTGCTTCAAGAGGTGAACATCCCGTGAAACACAGCATTGGGAAGGATTCTCGGTTAGGAGGACTCTCAAGGCGCTACGATAGCAATGAGAGGGGCCGAACATGGGGCTGGCATTCATTCATATGCCGACCCAATTCGGCATCGGCGTGACCATGGTATCTTATCGAATCGGAATCGGAGGAAACCTTTGATTGCTACATTACGACAGATGACGTCACGAGGCAATCAGTTCCAGTTGGAAGGCTACAAACTGATAGCCATTGCATATCTCGTTCCAATGTTCCTTTTGGAACAATAAATTCACAATCCGGAAACCTCTAAAAGGGTCTCCGGACCGATACAGGAGCGTGAACCTCGTTCATGGAAGATGATAACGTATCGAACGGTTTTGAAGTGTTTGTTGATTTGTTTGGTGTCCTTTGGAATCGAAGAACTGAGCTTGTATTTTGTGCTTTTTAGTCGGTTTCACTCGCTCCATCGCGCTGGAAATGTGGCTCGAAAGAGGTAACATGGCTGTTCGCACACGCTTCGGTTTAGGTTCGCCGCTTGCTGGGAGAACTACCTTTTTGAGTAATATGAACTCCTTTCCGCTGAAAGGGTGCAAAGGAACGTGACAGTTTCGTAGATCCTGAAGCTGGAATGCAATCATCGTCGACTGGCACTTTCACGTACCGGATGGAAAGCTTAAACACTTTCGCCGGAAACTCTTTTCTTGTACAAGAGCGACAGATGAGTGCAGTTGGAGCTGTTTAACATGAAATTTGAACCAAATCTCTTAGAATTCCAGTAGCTGGAACTTTACTTGCATGTAAAAATGCAAGTAATTGAGTTTTTCTTCACGTTTTGTGTGTCGATGCTTAAGCGAAATTTAAAAATAATAACACTCTAAAAACACATTTTAGTTTATTTTTAGTAGTTCCTACATATTTAACACTTTCCTGATCAAAGTTTACCAACCCCAGGTTTAATCTATCGAAGCAAACGTGCCCACGAGAGATTAAATTACACCAGCAATAATAATGTAACGTAATTGGGACAAAAATTCCACCTAACAAAACGGTTGCACCAAAAGGATAATTTTAATAGAATGAAATACGAAAATACAGCCTTTTCACCCAAACTCTTTGGCTATGTTATATGTGTGTGGCTCACACCGAGGGATACTTATCAAGAAAATCACTCTTTTTATCGAAATTTTTCGGATACAAACTAATATTTATGTATGTGTTACGGTGTAAAAAAGTGTGTTTATACTCACGATTGAATTGAAGTTTATGACTAGAATTTATAATATGTTGTATTTTCGACTCATTCACGAAAAATCCTACAGAACCAAGAAAGATTATGAGAGCACCATTCATCATTTCATCATTGGTATGTTTATTTGTGCTGATGTCATCATGGTCAGTGGTTCTTAACTTGAAAAACTTGGAGTTTTTTTGTTGTACGTGCTAAAAAAACAGTTGGTGAAATTTTATTCGCAATTCTTATATCAAACGGTAACACTCAACTACAGCAAAGCAATATTGAAATATAATATTTATGTTTATTCCGGCTCGCTCTAGCTCTCTCTCTCTCTCTGTCTCTGCCCGCGCTTAAGAACGGCTGCGTTAATCAGCGTCTGTTTTGGAACATTCCAAAATAACACCAACATTGTCCAATCTCATGTATACCAGCGAACCAGTCAAAATTTATTGACCACGATGAAACGCACACGCATGCAGGCAATATTAGATACCGTCCAGTATAATGCTGACGGTCGCGGTTCAAAACAGAATCATAGTTGTTTTGGTGTTCAATCGGTACTCTTCGGTCGACACAGTCGCCTCTTCAAAGCCGGTGGTTGATCGTATTTCGTGTGACCTTGAAAGCGGACACGATGGTACTGCTGCTCGTGACGACACTAATCGGCATCGCCATCACCTGGATGGTGCTTACCATCACCCGGAACCGTGCCACCGTGCGTAAGCTGAAGAAGCAGCTCCCCAACTTCGCGAGCGTGCCCTCGATTCCGGTGCTCGGTTCGGCGTACCACTTCAAAGATGGAACCCCCGAGGGTATCTTTGCCACCTTCACCGGGTTTCACAAGCGGTACGGGCGGAACCTCATCACCGAGGGTCTATTCAACTATCCGTCGATGCAGATCACCGAACCGCGGGTGATCGAGCAGGTAATGGCGGCCCACACGATCGAGAAAAGCATCATCTACGACTTCATGGTACCGTGGCTCGGCAACGGGCTGGTCGTTTCGACCGGCTCCAAGTGGGCCCAACGGCGGAAGGTAATAACGCCGACGTTTCACTTCAAAATACTGGAAGATTTCCTCGTCATCATGAACCACCAGACGGATGTGCTGGTGGAGAAGCTGCGGCAGCGTGCGGGTGGCGGAGATTTCGACCTATACGAGCACGTGACGTACTGCGCGCTGGACATCATCTCCGAGTCGGCGATGGGCGTGAAGCTGAACACGCAGCTCGAACCACACTCGGAGTACGTGATGGCAGTTAAAGAGTAAGTGATCGTAGTAGGCTGTTCTTTGGGAACGGAAAAAGCACGGATTTTCAAACGGTTTCATCTACACCTTTGCAGAATTTCGGACATCATCCTAAAGCGATTGTTTTCGTTCCTCCGCGAGTACAAGTGGGCGTTTCAGTTCACGAAAGCGCACCGCCGCCAGCAGGAACTGCTGACGGTGGTGCACGGGTTCGCCCACCGGGTCATCAGCGAGCGCAAGAAGCAACTGCAGGACGAACGGGAAAAGCAGCGTACGCTGGCGAAGCTCGATGAGGACGACGTGTACGGGAAGCGACGCATGACGCTGCTGGACCTGCTGCTGAACGTCACGATCGAAGGCAAACCGCTGTCCGATACGGACATCCGCGAGGAGGTCGATACGTTCATGTTCGCCGGGCACGACACGACCACATCGTGCATCAGTTTCGCCGCGTACCATCTCGCCCGGGACGCCACGATCCAGCAGCGTGTGTACGAGGAGATCCAAACGATCGTGGGCCCGGACGCCCGGACCCAGGAGCTGACGTACGGTACGCTGCAGGAGCTCAAGTATCTGGACATGGTGATCAAGGAAACGCTGCGCATCAATCCGTCGGTACCGATCATCGGCCGGCGTTCGGCGGGCGATATGCTCATCGACGGTGTCAGCATTCCGAAGGGGATGGACTTTGGCATCTTGATCTACGCATTGCACAACGATCCGGGGCTGTACCCGGACCCGGTCCGCTTCGATCCGGAGCGATTCAGTGAGGAAGCGTCGGCGAAGCGACCACCGTACAGCTACATACCGTTCAGCGTGGGCTCGAGGAACTGCATCGGGCAGCGGTACGCTATGCTGGAAATTAAGACGATGCTGGTGAAGCTGGTGGCCAACTACAGGCTGTTGCCGTGCGAGGAGGGCAACCGGCTACGCATCAAGACGGACATGACGCTGAAGCCGGTGAACGGTGCGTTCGTGAAGATTGTCCCGCGGTAGGGGATATTATTGCACCAAAACGATAAGATTAGCGTTATCTGGGGGCAGCGGATAGCAACGCGCTTTACGGCGCCCGGTGTTGAACGTTTACCAAACCCGAAAAATAGTATTAAAAATGGATCCGAATAGATGGTTTTCGAATAAAACGATAAAACTACCTACTATGATCAGGTTAATAGGAAAACGCGAAAGATTCTTTCACTATCGCACCATGCGCGTCGTTAGAGCATTACAGTGTGATAACATGCATGAACTATGCCGTCACGTCCCGGCAATTGACCCCACGCGAATGCGATGATAGCGAACAAACGATCCACGACCGCGTGTGCATAAATATGACCGCAAAAACGCTCGCTGTGGGCAAATTGTGCGTGGTACAGTGGAAAGAACATTCCCTTTCCGAGTGCTCCTGTTCGCTGCGAAGATGACCATCACGTTGTTTCTACTGCTTCCCACCGGCTTGCTGCTGTTCGCGCTCTTCCTCGCACTAAAAGTGATCTGGAATCGGCGACGGGTTCGACTCCTGCTGAAACAGTTGCCCCTCTTTCGTCCGCTACCATCGGTGCCGTTGCTGGGAAGTGCGCACCTCTTCCGGGACACCACGCCCGATGGCATCCTCCGTGCGCTGGTCAACTGCCACCGGCAGTACGGGAAGAATTTGCTGCTGCAGGAGCTGTGCAACGGCTTTAAGCTAATCACAAGCGATCCGCGCGTGATCGAGCAGGTGATGCAGTCGAAAACGATCGTTAAGCCGCATTACTACAGTTTTCTGAAACCATGGATCGGTGTTAGCAGTGTCGTGGCGAGCGGCGAACGTTGGGTCGCGCGGCGGAAAATCATCAATCCAGCGTTCTACTACAAGATGCTGGACGAGTTTCTCGGCACGATGGTGACCCAGGCGGATGTGTTGGTAGCGAAGCTGGCACCGCATGCCGACGGTACGGACCTGGACGTCAACGGACCGGTGCGGCACTGTGCGATGGACGTTATCTGCGAAACTGCGATGGGCGTTCAGCTGCAGTGCCAAACCAATCCACCGTGTCAGTTTGTCGAAGCAACCGAGCAGTAAGTAGCAATGCAAGCGTTACAAAATGTTAAGCTGGCTGTTGAAGCCCTGGAACCTAGAACATAAACCTAAATTTGAGTACATTCGAACGCCTTCTCCAATCCCAGCGAATGAGGAAGGCAAAAAGGCATGATTCGTGACATCTGGACGATGATTTTGTTGTTCATGGCACTCGTGACGCTATAACTTTCAACCGCAATCGATCTTGATCACAGATATTGGATCATTTTTTTACTGACACTAAGTTACTTCTAACGCGGTTCAAAAATTTGATGAAATTCTTCTCCAACAAACTTGAGAATTGGAAATTCTAAAATAATTTCAGTGACGGTTAATTTTGCTCATACTCTGGTTGTATGATGATATGCTAGGTAAGATATGGATTTTTTAATAGGTAGTTTCAGTTTTTTTCATTCATCCAGGCGTAGGTGTCTGATAAGTTTTGCTATTCAAGTTTTTCACGAGATTTTTGAACACATGACGTGTAAGCGGCTCGCTATTCCTAGTTCAAGAAGTTAGAAAAAAATCAGAGCATTCTACGATTCCATTAATTGCGTATGGATTGTATGTTTTACTGATGTTCTTGTCTTGTTGTTCAGGATGACTGATCTTATCTTCAAGCGAGTGTTCAATCCGTTCCTAACAAACGACTGGATTTTCGCCTGCACCAACTCCGGCCATCGCCAACGGGTGGCCAAACAGATAATTAACCAATTCACCAGCTCCGTGATACGAGAGCGCCGCGCTCGTTCTGCCGCCAGTGCGGCGGTTCACACGCGTGACGAAGAAAATCGCACGTGCAAGCTGCCGTTCCTCGATCTGCTGCTGGAAACGCAACTCGACGGGCGACCACTGACGGACGACGAGATTCGCGGTGAGGTCGACACGTTTATGTTCGCCGGTCACGATACCATCACCGCGTGCGCTAGTTTCGCGCTGTACTATTTATCCCGCGAGCCGGACGTCCAGCAGCGTCTGTACGACGAGCTGATGGCCGTTTACGGCACCGACGACTTGGGCCCGATAAGGCTGACGTACGCGTCGCTGGCGGAGCTGAAGTACACGGAGATGGTGATCAAGGAAACGCTCCGATTGACCCCATCGGTGCCAACGATTGGGCGGCTGTCGGCCGGCGATATGTGTATCGATGGCGTCCAGATACCGCCCGGTACGGAGGTTATGTTCAACATCTACGTCATGCAGAACGATCCGGACCACTTTCCGGACCCGGCCCAGTTCCGGCCGGAGCGATTCGTAAAGGATCCGCCACCGTACAGCTATCTGCCGTTTAGTCTGGGTGTGCGAAGTTGCATCGGGCAACGGTACGCCATGATGGAGATAAAGACGATCCTGGTGAAGTTGGTGTCCCGGTACCGGTTGCTACCGTGCGAGGAGCAGAACAAGTTGCAGCTGAAGGCAGACCTTACGCTTAAACCGTTCCGCGGGGCATACATTAAACTGTTTGACAGGAGATAGTTATAACATATCAAAGATAGATGTGTTGTAATTTGAATAAATAAAAACGATGCATATCCATTTCATTTTAACAAACAAAAGTTTTCCATTATTTTATAAATCAATTTCACTCAATTAAAGCTCATGGAAAAGCCTAGTAAC
Organism: Anopheles farauti No. 4; assembly: GCA_000956215.1. Classification (NCBI taxonomy): domain Eukaryota; kingdom Metazoa; phylum Arthropoda; class Insecta; order Diptera; family Culicidae; genus Anopheles; species Anopheles farauti No. 4. Next base: position 14,353 of record JXWZ01010758.1, read on the forward strand.
TGTTGAAACGACAACAGAAAACAATTTCGAAGCTATAGGTCAAGTTGCACAAAATTGTTAACCATTTGGTATGGTTGGAAGAGTTTCTACCAACATTATTTGACAAAGAATTACTTGACCAGCCTTCGGGTTAACATCATCCATCCAGGCAGTTTCCGCAATATGTTCGGAACCGTTTTCCGGGCCATCGTTAAATCCACAGCAGTTTGGGACATGCAGAACTGGGGCTCGTAATGCGTTATGAATTTATGCCACCATCATAATTACGACCGTTGCACTTTCCGGCACATAAATGGCAAGCCATTGCGGTCGTCATCGTCTGGTCCTGCTGGCGTCACAGTGTCACACGTCGGGTCTAGGATGTGATCGAAACCGTCCACGACGCCCACGCCGCCCGTGTCATTTGTAATCAAATGCAAACATCAACTGCAGACGCCGGGTTTCGGGTACGTGCCGGCGTACGGGCATGTCGAAATTTTCGTACGATTCGTCGTACGAATGGACATTACTCGCGATGAGTACAATGTCGTCGTTCGGAGAGGGAAGGCGGGAAGCCTGGGGATCGTTTGTTAAATTGATATCTTGCGGACTTTTTATGAACTATCATTTCTGGAGGTCCTTCCGCCACGCTACACGCAGCTTATTTTACGTCCGAGCGGGTGGTGCAATTTCCGCTCCAACCTGCGGGGCGCGTGTGGGCGCCGTTAACCGGAAATAATGAAACGGGCGTAAAAATGGAGACTGCGTGTGCACAATATGTATTTTTTGTGCTTCAATTTGTACTTTCCTGCCACAGAGCGACCGACACCCGATACGGCCCCCGTATGGTAATTTCAATGAACCAATTTCGAAGAAGAACTACAGAAAAAACCCAGCATTACGGCGGGCACAACATTGCCCCGGATCAATCATAAAAATTGAAAAAGGACATAACTGTTTTTAAC
>JXWZ01010759.1:0-43813 GCA_000956215.1 Anopheles farauti No. 4
GGTGTATGTTGTTTATAGAGAAAAGAGGACTAATCCATTTTGTTACTATCGTTTAGAGATAATTAGATTAAAATAAGCAATGATCTCGATGTGTATTGTACGTGGCGGATTTATGTGTTTTGATTCAAGCGTCACAATAATGTATTTATAAATTTCCCGACGATATTATCTGTAAAGACGTTTTCCCTTTCATAAGAAATTACACATACTCTATGTAAGATTTTACGACGAATAAACATTGTAAAATACCATCAGTATTCTAAACAATATAATAAATCGCTTGGCGTGTTGGAGAGCGATTCATTGTGTTTCAAACCATTTCTTTGTCATTTTAGAAAGCTATGATTGGTTCAAAATAGCTCGTGCAGTGACGCAGAAACCTGAAATAAGTTTATTTACCTTTAGCAAAATCACCTTTTTGCAGCGATGAGAATGACATCGTTAATGGATGTACAATGCTATGATTTTTTTTCTTTTGCCAAATTTGCCAAAAACAGATGAACAGATTTGCCGAAAAGGATTGGCGATTTTTCTTTACTACTAAATGTGAGAAGATTTATAGAATACATATCGTTTTGGAGCTTTTCATAATGCACCAATATTTGGTTTTGTTTCATTTGTATCGTTTTATTGATTTTCCATTTCTACAATTTGAATTCTACTAGTGTTCTAGTCTTAAAACATGTATGCATATTGCTGATTCGTCGAACATGATAAATGCAGTATCGAGGGATTCAAATTATGTTGTTACTATGTTATAATCCTCCGATTTATACTACTTGTATATGAATTGAGCAGAAAATGCTGGTACATACTAATGTTTTTTTCTCCATTTTCTCCACTGTTCTCTCCCGTTTTTTTTCTCTCCGTTTCTTCCATTTTGCTTGCAGGTGTGGTTTCAGAACCGACGTGCCAAGTGGCGCAAGACTGAAAAATGCTGGGGCCGCAGCACGATCATGGCCGAGTACGGGCTGTACGGAGCGATGGTGCGGCACTCACTTCCGCTGCCGGAAACGATCCTCAAGTCGGCGAAAGAGAACGAAACCGTCGCGCCCTGGCTGCTAGGTATGCATCGGCCGCCAGCTGCGGTACCGACGGCGGACGAGACCGAGCCGGGCGGTACCACCAGCGCCAGCAGCACCAACGGCAACATGCTCGACTGCTACCGCAACTACACCAGCCCTACTGACATTAACTTGTCCGTATCCGTTTCGTCTTCAGGCATGCACAAGAAGTCGCTCGAGGCGGCGGAAACGCTCAAAAACTCCGAAGATAACAGTGACCGTGAAGAGACACGCACGGAGTCGAGCGAAACGAGCGGTGGATCGGCGTCCGCCCTCCACTGTACCCTCGGCTCCTCGCCCCTCAAGTCGCCGACGATCGCGTCCGACGGTTCCGGCGGCGGTGGTGGCTGCAGTAGAGGTGGCGACGGCGGTGGGGAAGGAGGAAGAGGTGGAGCAGGAACAGAAGGGGGAGGGATAGGGGCAGGAGGGGGAGGAGGGGATGGAAGTTCCGCGTCGTACAATGGCAAGCACGGTGGCGCTTCTGGGGGACGCCCTTCGCACCTGGCGAAGATGTCGCGATACGGGCTTGGGTCTCCGCCGCGACGTCCCCATTCACCGTCGGTGACACCGCCGGCCTCAGCACACCCGCATCACCCACCACCCCCAGCGCACCCGTCATCGCTAGCGGCTCACCCACTGGCCCATCCGGCGGTTAGTGGCCACTCGACGATACCACCGACGACAACGGCCAGCACTGGGATCGCGATCAAGCTGCAGCCACGTTCGCCACCGTTGGGAACGTCCCTTGCCGGTGGGATCGCCGTCGGTCACGGTGCGACGGGTGCCACCGGTGGTGGCGATCATCTTTCTTCCGTAGGACACGGCCATGGACCACACCATACGGCCGGCATTCCAACCAGTCATCCCGACGGTGGTGGTGGTGGTGGTGGGGGTGGTGGTGGAGGAGGTGGCGCCGGAACGGCCGATTTTCTTCTCGCCACCAGCCCACACACCGGCACCAACAACAACTATCACCCCGAAAACGACCACGAAGCGTTTAGGTGGGTTGACTACAAGGATCCGGTCGCGTTCATACGGTGATTTTACATTTCTTTGCTAATAATTTTAAGCAACTTTATCTAACATTTCCTCTAACTACTTTCGATCGACACTTTGTTCTGTCTGTTTAATTCGAGCAATGTGAATCAATCAGCAAACAATAATCAATCCATCAATCAACATTATCTCATCTTATGGAAAACTAACAATCGAGCAAACAAATAAGCGCGTAGAATGATTCGAAACACATGCTTTTATTTTGAAGAAAGCACTTCTCATTCTATCGATATATCAATTAACTGAAGTTAATAAATGCTTAACGCTTTGCGCTTCAATGATATACAACCAATATTTAATATTTACAAAATCTTTACGGAAAAAATATACCACAGATAAAAACATTAACTGTTTTTATTTAAAGAATAGTAAAAACACACCGGAAATGGATTATTCCATATTTTGTAGGACTAGTAGAATTTTTTGCTTGTTTTTAGATTCTTCTTTAAATACCAATGGGGTTTACTAGTGAAAACAAAGTACAAAGAGTGATGTACATGTAATTAAATATAGACGTTATTTTTACGATGAGGTTAGACAAGGTATGGGCTCAAATTCATATGCCATTTAGCGATGTAAACTTTTACTTTTAGCTAAAACTTTAACTTATTGCTCGAATCAAACATAACTAAAGTCATTTTTATATTTTATTAATTCTAACTTCTCAGTGAAAAATCAAACCGTTTGTTTAACTTGAATCTCTTTCCTTTTCTCAGGAACAACTCAATCGCCTGCTTAAGAGCGAAGGCACAGGAACACCAGGCCCGGCTACTCAACAGTGGGTTACTGCTGCAAGTCCGTTCGCTTGCCGGTCTCCAAACGCATCCTGCCTTCGACGGGAGTTCCGTGCCCTCGTTGGCCTCACCGTACGATAGCTCCTGCTCGGTTGCGGCGCACGCAGCCCTACACGCCCAGCAACGGCGCACACCTCCACCACTTCCACCCCAATCCGCACTGGACGGAACGCTCTCGTCCGCAACGCTGCTCGAAATCGACCGCCAGCGGGCCGAAGCGAACAGCAGCAACGGATCGGCCATCTCGGTGAAGGGTGCCAGCAGTAGCCCGAACGTCAGCACCTTTTGACAGCATTTATAAGCTGATCCTTCCGCCGAAAACCACAGGCCGCAGGCTACGACAACAGGAAATGTGGCATTGCCCGCGACCGTCGAACTGGAACACTCGAACGAAACGGCTCACCAGATTTGTGTGGAATCATGAAAACAACAAGTACAACGAATCGAAACTATCGATCATTATTTAGGATGTATTAAAAATCAAACCAAAGAGAGGGCTAATCGAACAAGCACCGAACGCGAGATGTTAGAAATGGATTCACTCTAGAGACCACTGCATACGTTCAACACGGTGCAACGTTTGGGAGTTTGGCAATCCCCGGTGGAAGTACTTTCTTCTGCTAAATTATTACTTGTTTTCGATCTTTCCTTGTGTTTCTTTGCCGGTGAGAGCGGTGGTGGAGTCGGAAAAATGGAACGATTGTTGGCCGCGCAACTGATGTAAATATGCAGCTATATATTGCGTCTGCACATGTAAAACACACAACATACGTTTTTCTTCCTTGTTTACGTGCAATTCATCTGAAATGAGCCTAAAATCTTAAATGAATAAAACGAGCAGGACATCGCGCGCTTCGCCCGAACACGTAGTGAACGCGATACGAAATGAGTAAAGAATATCCTAGGTGATACAGTAAATACGTAAATACGTGTGCGAAGAGAAGATGTTGGCTAGAGTATACATTGAAAAATAGTTTTAAAAAATCCCAGACATACACTAGTATTGATGATCGCAATGCACGCCGTCGAAGACAATGCATGAAACGCTAATGCAAACTATCACGTCACCAGCGCGGTTGAAAGGCACCAGGGAGTCGTGTTGTCTGTACATAGACACAGGTTTATCAACTAATTTATTTCCGCTAACACGATGGCTTACAGGCACCATCCATGTGTACGAGTAATACTTATTTAAGCGAACCATCATCTCATACGTTCCGTCAAACCGAACAAACTGAAGTCATTATAATAGTAAAATAAGTGAAAACGATAAAAACTCAGTGCGTACAAATGCAGTACATTCAGTAATAGACCAGATACAATCAAATTGCAACAGCGAAACGAAGACCATGGGTTAAAGCGGAAACAGCATCACAGAGTGAAGAAAAAATGTAATAGATAGGAACTGTAATGAGTAACTTTCATCCTTCAACGATTTTTGTTGAACTAAACCGTACATTGCCGAATTTGTTCGATGCATTAGTTTGTTAATTTCGTGTATCAAATGTCCATTAAATTTGTAATGGTTTACAGACTTCGATGCAACCATACAACACGTGCTCAGCAAAACTTAAAACGAAGGGTTTGCACTGCGAAACGAATTGTATGTAAGAAGAAGTGCTAATAGATTTGAACAGTGGCGGGATGATCAAACGAAATAAAAGCAAGTAAATAAACGAATGTAACATGTGAATAATGACGATCGATCTTTTGATTGTGAAAGAAAATTATCCTCTACAATTATTTCTTTTTCGTTCTTAACCCTTTTAACCGCAGTTGGTAGTCTATGATGGAGGTGCACTGTTGGTTTGGTCCAAATATAAAATAATATTCAAGATACGACTTACGTCAAACATTTTTAGCTATAGCTATAGCTTTTAAAAATTTTGTTTACAAATATCTTCAAAGTTTGTTACCCATACCTATATATATGTACAAGAAAGAGAGAGAGAGAGAGAGAGAGGAGTAGTCGATACCACTTAAGTTACAATGAATATATATGGATTTCGCCATCAATTACAGCAGTTAATTTTAATAAACATCTAACTCTGTGACAAACGAATATCCACACGAGTTTAAATCATTCATTTATTCATACTGCAATAAATGTACTAAAATTACAAAACCCAGCGTGCATTACGTTATGCGTTATTTTGTGTTACACCGATCGTTCCCCTATCTTCCGCATGTGGCGCTTCGTTATTTCTGTCAGTTTTATGTGGTGAAGTTTTTGTTTATTTACATTGACTATTTTCAGCAGCTGTGTTGTTGGTTTTCGCTGTTTTTCTGCAGATCGTAGTTTCTCTAATCCCCTTGAAATTGCGGTTTATATTTTCGATGTGAAAACATGTCGTCGTCACCGTCGGGCCTGGAAGAGGGCATAAGACTGTTGGGCACGGTACAACGATGTGAGAGTGGTCGGAAATCGTTTAGTGCTGGAGCAGGTGGTGGAGGCGGAGCGTTCGGTGGCAATGGATCTGGACAAAGCAAAATGATCGAGATGCAGCCAGCAGAGTTGTCGGAAACGGAGGATAACTCGTACATGTATTTTCGACAGGAAGGTTTATTTGCAAACAGCTTCCCGAAGATGAAGGAAATACGCCGGATGGGAAAACTTTGCGACGTTACTTTGAAGGTTTGTTGCTACCAGGGTTTGAACGAACGTGTATCATTTTTATCCCCTCAACCATTCCCCTACAGGTGGATTCCCACTCGTTTTCCGCGCATCGTATCGTACTGGCGGCAACGATTCCGTACTTCTATGCCATGTTTACGCACAACATGGCCGAAAGCAGGATCAAAGAAATCACCATGAAGGAAATCGAGCCAATGTTAGTGAGATTGATTGCTGGACGCTGGGTAAAGAGCACTGTCGTCTAATGAAACGTAATCATGCCACATTTCAGGGCACTGGAAAGTTTGATCAACTTCGCCTATAGTGGTCTAGTCAAAATCGATACACAAAACGTACAAAGTCTCATGGTGGGAGCATCATTTCTGCAGCTGAACGAAGTGCGCGATGCGTGTGCTAAATTTCTCAAGCGCAAGTGTGTACCGCAGCCGTCACCAGGTTGTACCCATAATTTAACCATTTATTGTATTGTCTTGCAGATTCCATCCACAGAACGTGCTCGGCATCAGACAGTTCGCGGATACGCTCGGTTGCTCAAAGTTGATCGTTTCCGCAGACCGGTACATCCATCAGCACTTCTCAAAGGTCGCTACTGGTGACGAGTTTGTTGCACTGAGCTATAGTGAACTGATCGACGTCATCGGTCGCGACGAGCTAAACGTGAAAAGCGAAGAGTGCATCTTTGAAGCGTGCATGCGTTGGGTAAAACACGACCAGGACACGCGATCCGAGTACCTGCCGCTGATATTGGCAAGCATCCGATTGCCGTTGCTATCGCCTCAGTTTTTGGCCGACAACGTTGCGACGGAGGAACTGATCAAAACATCCCACAAATGTCGCGACTTACTTGATGAGGCACGCGATTTTCACCTGATGCCGGAACGGAGGGCACTTGTTTCAACCACCCGCACCCGTCCGCGCTGCTTCGACTTTGTCGTCGGACAAATCTTTGCCGTCGGTGGACTGACTAAGAATGGCGAGTCGGTCAGCACGGTGGAGATATACAATCCAGCCACGAAGGAATGGAGCATGGGCGAAGCGATGACAATGCTACGATCACGGGTCGGTGTGGCCGTCACGAACGGGAAGCTGTACGCGTTCGGTGGCTTTAATGGCACCGAGCGGCTCTCCACGGTGGAAATCTACGATCCACGGCAACATCGCTGGTCGCAGGGGACGGCGATGCGTTGCAAGCGTAGTGCCGTCGGTGTGGCCGCACTGGAAGACTTTGTGTACGTATGTGGAGGATACGATGGCGTCACCAGTCTCAGCACGGTCGAACGATACTGTCCCAAAACGGACACCTGGAGTACGGTAGCCCCCATGATGAAGTACCGATCCGCGGGCGGCGTCGCCGCACTTGGTGGATACGTTTACGCGCTCGGTGGCCACGACGGTCTGTCGATTTTTGACACCGTCGAGCGGTACGATCCGTTCACCGACACCTGGACGAAAGTGGTCTCGATGCTAAACCGCCGATGCCGGCTCGGTGTGGCGACACTCGGTAACAAACTGTACGCTTGCGGGGGCTACGATGGCAACTCGTTCCTGCGCTCGGTCGAAGTTTACGATCCGGTCAAAAACAGCTGGTCGCTCATCGCACCGATGAACGTGAAGCGCAGTCGGGTGGCTCTGGCCGCCAATATGGGTAAACTGTGGGCCATCGGTGGCTACGACGGGGAGTCCAATCTGTCTACGGTGGAAGTTTACGACCCGAAAAATAACACCTGGACGTTTGTGGCACCGATGAAGCATCACGGCGGTGGAGTTGGCTGTGGTGTTATGCCAACGCCTTTTCAGGATTAATCCGGAAAAGGTCGTGTAGCAGCAGCTGCCGAGCAGCATTTCCTTGTGTTCCTTGCCCTTCAACAAAAGTTTTACTGTGCTGAACCTACGATGTTACGCTATGCAAAGCTAAACTCCTACCTCTTCCATTGAACATTCTTGCACTGAGCATCCTGTGACGGGCGAAATATTTCATTTAAACTACCATCATAAAATTCGACAAACTACCGAAATTAGGATCTCGTATTCATAAGAGCGTAATTGCTAAACGCGGGGTGGTAATAAAAACTTCTAATCAGCAAGCAAAATCGCCAATCAAATTGTTCAAAATAGCTCAAGCACAAGCAGGAGAGTTAGCTAAATAGTTAAATTTTCAAAAATTCCAAAAGTTTCGAATTTATTACTGCACCGTGCTGTACGTTTCGTAGCGATTGTTGATTCGTTTGTTGATGGGTTTGCCTTTGGTCGGGTTGAATAGATGTTAGTACGTTAGACTGATCCACACACTCTCTTTTTAGCACCAAATTCATCACGCATCGTGTCGTACGCTCGTTTTATCGTTGTACCCCATAAGATTGTCTATTGTAAATGCGGTGAAAAATCGCGATTTAATGTCTAGCGATACATGGTACTCTTATTGAAGCTAATAAACATAATGCGCAATGTTAATCATTCAATCGCTTTTTCATGTTCTTCCTGAAAGAGTTTTTTTTACATAAAGTTAATATCGGACATCATTCCTGAATGTTAATATCGGTACCATTGTTGATATAGAGGTTAATTTAAAGTAACCGCTCGGTAAAATAGTTTAATTATTTCATCATTAATCGTCAACCTTCTTGCAATATCACGACGGATTATTTATATCGGACAATTCATGTAATTTAAAGATTATTTTCCATAAAGATTAGATTAGAATGCTGTTAAATTCTCATTAATTTTTTGCATTAAACTTTTCACCTTTTCACCTGTCGGCCCTACAGCGGTACGAGACGAATAGAAATCAAAGTTTTCGGATAAAGCGACAACATATTACAAACCCGCCCGCGTGTTCTTTTCAATTAACTGCAAAATGCTGCTTTATTATTAGTTTAGTTAGCTGCTCTACTTGGGTTTACTTGTTTGTAGCACGTACACAGCAACGATACAGAAGATTAACCGTCTTCCGTTAAATGAAAAAGAACGCAATGCCACTGTAGAAGACGTTCGATTAAACAACACGGAAAATATAATACACGGCAAAAAAATCAACAGTACGATACAGGAAGAAACGTTGCAAGGGGGATGACTTTGTGACGCGATGGCGACGCCTTTTATCACATATACATTTTATCAGTGCAGTGGACTGACAAACCGATTGAATTATAAAGGGAATAGGAAGAGAAGTGATATGTTGAGTATACGCATCACATCGTGGCAGGAAGAAGAAAAAACGAACCAGGAAAAAACACGTACACACCAACAGTAGCAGGTGGTTGATGCTTATCAACTTTTTACCTTCCGCTCGATGATGATCTCATCGCCGGAGCGTATGTTGTAGCTGTACAGTACCTTGTGCGGGTACTTCATTTCCTCCAGCCCCTGCAGATCGCGGAAATCCTGATCGACGTAGAACAGCCGCATCCGGGCGGCCGGTACATCGAATATCCGTTCGAGCCGTGACTTCAAATCACTTACCGTCCTGCAAGGGAAATCACGGAACGGACCATTATAGGATCACAACTTGCACACACACCACGAATCCTTACCGATTAACATCCACCGTCCGCTCGATCGCCTTATCCTCGAAGGTAAAGCGGACCTTCACCTTACGCTCCGGGCGTAGATCGATGTTGACCAGAGGATCTAGCTTACCATGCACCTCGATCAGTTCGTAATATCGACGCGGCCGTTCCTCGTCCGGCTTATCCAGATAATGGCGAATGAAGGATCGTTCCGCATCCTCACGCTCAACGGCCCCGATCGTATCGCCACCGTTCAAAATACTGATGTTCGGAAGCCGTGCAATCAGCAGCTGCCGCCTTTCATGCTCCGTAGTTGAGTCCGTACGCGCCCACAGTGGCCAGTACTACAAAAATATGAAGTGGTAAATAAAACATATGTGTATGTTACGACTATCAGTAAAATAATATTTACTCACCTGCAATCGGACATTCGATAGCGCCGGAAACTCAGACAACCGATCGATATCTTCCCATGAGTCAATTTTGGCATTGCTCAGGTTTAACAGCTTCAGTTGTCTGTGGGAAAGCAAAAAAAAAAGGTGTTAAAAAATGTAAAAAAATTACGATTTTGTACATGCAGCAGACTTACTGAAAATATGTGTGACTTTCTTCTTCATTTTCATTGCCTTGCGGATCCGTAGGCTTAAGTGATCTATAAAGAAAATGAAAATAATATAATATTACATGCTATGTTATGATAGTGATAGTAACGATATTAAAAGAAAATTAAAAGGTAAACGATGATTTCACATCGATCGAAACATTTAATTACAAATTCCCCAGCAAGAAAAACAAACGCACAATTGAAAGCACATAAAATGCCACAAAATAGGTATTAATTTTCCGTTCACCATCTTTCCGCGATTCCGCGACGAGGCACTAAAAATCTGGAAACCTCTTTTCTACCGCAAGAAACACCGCCTCAACGCATTTCATATGGACGCGCTTAGGCATGCCTGATTCAATGTCAAACGCCTCCCATCCACGAGGACGGCTGCGCGTCTGCGGGAGGAAAAGGGTACAATGAATTGCAGTTTGCTTTTTGGTTCCTTCTCTTCGCCCCCATCACGCAACGAACGCCACCGTTGACCCCCTTTCCAAAATGCTGCATTTATTTTGCTTCGAACGATGATTCATTTGGTAAGGGCAGCCGACCGAACCAACCACCGGTCGATGGAAGCGACCAATTTTTATCATTTTTATGGCCGCCAAATGACGTGCTAGATTGCCCGATACAATTTCTGTGCCGCAATCGAAAACGAAATGAAATAAATGAAAATGATAATTTGGCAAAAACATGTTCGATAGTTTTCGTCCATCGCTTGCTTACATCATTGGGGCATTATGGCACGTTAAAGAATAGGTATTTTTTACGTTCGTCATTATTGTCTTTTATTTTAAAAAAATACCTTCATAGAATGTTAAAATTGCTTACATTCTCAACTTAATAGGCATCACGGAAACGCGGGAAACTTGTTAGTTTTGGGATTAAATAAGGTGTGATAATCAACCATATGAAGTTAACATGTTTGAAAAATAGCAAATCTAGTTGGAAAAATTAACACATTTGACATTACATTCATATCGATCAGATAACTGTGCATTCATATAACTAGTCTGACCTTCATATAACTAGCAACCAAATACGTGCTTACATGAAATTTCTGTTATATCAAGAAGTGTATGAACTAGATTTAAATAGATAGGTTATAAGCTCTTAAGCGATCGAAATCTACGACACGGTAAGCAAACTGCAATTCATTGTCCCACTCCGAAATGCATTTTGAACAAAGAGTAGCCCGTTCACGTTATCCTTATCATCAGTCGTTCTTATCACCGGTCTTAATCACGTTATAGCAAAACACAAAACAAATGTTAACGTCCCTCACAGTGAAACAATCGACAATGCTCAGCCCATACATATAACACTTACCGCAATGGGCAGTCTGCTAGCACGAGCGCCTCTAGCTGCGGAAACACTCGCCCGATACGACAGATTTCACCCCACTCGGAAATGTAGTTTCCGGTCAGATGCAGCTTCCGTACGCCCCCATGAGGATCGGTTTGAAATGGTGGAGGTTCCACGCCATTAGTAGACTGGTTCGGCACAGTCAACTCTGACGCGGATGCTGGACAGGAACAGCTGGACATTGTGTCCTTTGATTGACTAGTGGCAGGTTCGCCATTGGCATTGTTATTACTGGTAGCATCTTCTGCACCTTCTCTTCCACCGCCGCCACCACCACCACCTCCGTCACCGCTCGCACTTGCCCGGGAAGCGGCGGACGGATCGATCGTATCGATCAGCACGTGCGTGTATTCGTTCAGGCTAAGGTGCAATTCCTCGAGGGCAGGCAATAGACGGAGCAACTTTTCGACACTGCACCACTCCAGTTTGGTGTTGTTCAGCACCAAATTACGCAGATGGTCCATCTTTGTGACCGGTGGCTTCTGGATCGGACCGGTAAGGTGGTTGAGACTGAGATTTACAAACTCAACCCGTGGCATGTGCGACAGTATGACAAAAACCTGCAACAACAAAAAAAAACATCGTTACAATGTTTATTTCAATGATCAACACAAAGAAAATCGAAAAAACACGAACAATTCAAAATCTCACGTACCTCATTCCAGTTGTTGAGCTTGTTCTGTGCCAAATCCAGCTCCTTCACGATACGACATTTTTTCTTCAAATCTTCTGGCTCCCCGGCGCGATCGATGTTACAATCGTTCAGTATAAGCAACTGGGGAGTGCTGTAATGAAAAAAAAAAGAATAGCTATTTGAATATATACAACCAACACCATCATCACCACCGGGGAAGGCACACAAAGAACACATTGTTTTTGAAAAGATCCAGTGATGAAGCGTACAAAAATGATCCCAACGACGCTTTACACCCACGAGTGATGGCGAGAAATCTGCGAGAACCGGGGGCGTAAGGATTATAACTCGATTGACCACGTTTGCGTCGCTAAAATGGTAGTGGTTAATTGCCGTGCCAGATGATTATCATTACACGGTCGGAAAGGTCGTGACGCATTTTACTTTTGAGCAGTACGGAGGTGATAAATTATAAGCTATTTATATGAAAAATTAATTTAAAAAAGTCACAATGAACTAAATATACTAAACAAAAAATCAATACCAACATCAATTTAAAACATCAGGTAATTGCCCGTAGTTAAAAAACAACAGTATACAAGACCATAAGCCAAGCAATCATCAAGCAACTGAATAAATTTTCACACCTCAACACATTTTATGATGTTTAGAAGCCTCTTTTTGTGCTCCTTTCAGCGAAATTAGTCCAAAATTTTAGTTATTCATCGAATATGTTCATAGCCATCAAGGTGCAACACAAAGCAGCTCCGTGAACAGTTCTCTTCCCCGTTCTTGTCTTATCACAATGGCATTGATCATCAGTTACTTATGCAGCGATGCATCATCGTTATGCTGGTTACATCGTAATCGTCCGTCTCGCAACCAGCTTACCTTTGTCTCGGGGGTAGCTTCGGAACAAAGATCGAAACCAGCACTTCCTCTTCCACGTGTTCCTCCTTCTCGTCCGGCTCCATGCCGTACTTCTCCTCCAGCGCTTCCAGCAACGTTGGCATTTTGGCAGTGGATTTACGAAATAGATCTCTTCCTAATTTTGGAGAACGTTTTACAGGAAAAATCAACTGAAAACTAGTCGCGAATGGCGCCACAATTTTCCACACTTTATTTACGTTTTAAACAGGCAATTTTGTTCGATCTGTGAATGAGCAAATAGTAAAAAGAAACAAGTGACTATTTTTGGCATAGTTAAAATCAAATTAGATAACAAATGAAGTTGCCGTTGCTGTAGCCGTTTCCATTTTTTTCTACCCTGTATGCGAGCAGGGAAACAAAGTGTGGTGAGGGAGGGCTTTGTTTACGTTCTACTACACCGATCACCAGCGACACTTTCCTTCTCGGACCCACTTTCCACGGAACGATCTGCCCAAGCGAGTGTGTCGATGGGTTTTCGTCTGCTGTTGCTCTCGTTTGTTGCTTTTTTTTTTAGTTTCACTACACCGCACGCCCTGCACGCCACATTTGCCAATTTGTCCGTAGCGTGTGCGCTTATTTACTATTTAAAACCATTATACAATACACCGCTTTCCCTTCGTCATACGCCACCCCATCGTCAGAGACTAGGACAACGAAAACCGAAACCGCAGAGGTAGAGCAAAACAACTAATGGGAAATAATAATAATAACGTTCAAATCATCCCCCCCTCGAGACGAGAAGGTGTGTGCACTCTGGGGGCTGAGATGCTTCGGATGCTTCAGCACGGAAACCTACTAACACTAGCGCGAATTGCAACAACCCCCGATCGGAACGCACACACCCGTAAACGCACGCGACACTACGCAAGTCGTTGATGTTGGACACGAATCAGCTGTTCTTGGTGTTCGTATTTTCGCTCCGTCTCTCTTCCACTTGTGCACACCTTTCGAGCACCCTTCCGTGGAGGGGGAAGTTTGCGCTTACATACCCCCAGGCGGCCTTTCAACCACCGACTTCGCAGCAGCACCACCAGCAGCCAGATTTTGTCTGCTTGTTCGTTCTGGCAACCGCTGAAACAATGCTGCTGTTGCTGCTCTCTCTTTCACACTCATACGCATACATACAACGGCGATCATCCCCCTTGTACCAGCCCCCGTACACATCTCCACAAAACACGGCGGCACAGCGGTTCGGTTTCTTCTGACGAAATCACCACTTCTTGTAGTTCGCGAAGGTGAATCACGTAACAAAGAAACGGCGGCGCAATCATATTGTTGCAACCGCCCAGCGACCGATCGACCCCGCGTCCTCGTCGTCGCGATATTGTCCGTGTTCACTAGCCCGCACCAGTTACTTTTCCCTGCCGAGGATATAACCTTCCTTTTACGTAGCGGTGCTTTCCAGCTGGCAACCCTTTTGATACGTTGAAAATCGATCGCAGTACGCTTGGAACGCCATGTACGCAAATGGCGACGGCGTTGGGTTTTCCATACCTATTTGTTTCTTCTTCAATTTTGTATCCTCTACGTTCTTGAGGATTTTGCAATTTTTATGGCTTTTCCTCACGGTTATTCAACACTTGATTCACACCAATTTGAACGACGGTTAATTTTGAATCGGATCGTCCGGGTACGGTGCACGATCCAACGATGATCACGACACGAAAAGTACACGAAACAACCGAAAATATACTCCCTTTCTGCCCTAGAAAACTACCGACGACAGGGACCGTGAACACTACACCACATTACTGTTTCTCTTTTTTTCCATACCACACACTTCAATCTAGCAACCACCCCGGGGGTGCCAAATTGAAGGGTTGCTTCAGAGTGTATGTGTGCTTGCGCTGGTATGAGTCAAAAATAAACAAAAACGCACAAGCATCTAAGCAACAACGGCTCAATGTCAACCTGGTAATTTTACACACTTTTTCGCTATGTAGCACACATTCACACATACCGCTCGACACGTTCTGGACTTTCTCTTTTGGCACATCCAAAGTCGTGCCGTGGAAACAGGTTTCGATTTTGTCACTTTTCAAATGCCCAAACACCTTTACCCACCGATTGATCGTTGATGAATCGGCGAACAACAGCACTATTGAGTGTACAATTCATTAAAGGGCTATTGTTTCTCTGTTTCTAGAACTTGCGCACTGTTGGAACTTTGTTCAACTCTGGCAAACGGCACACCATAGCGACGCACGATGGCGCTTTCGGTACGTACTGTGTGCACACGAGCAGCATCAATTCACGATTGTTGGTGGTGGTCGCCTTCGCATAGGTTCGTGCTAGCAAAACCCGTTCGAACGACAGTGTGGGTGGGAGCGCGCGGTGGGGCGCATGAAAAGGTGGCTAGCAGGGGCCAGGGTAACAACAACAACAAACTAAAGTACTACGCGATGAAAACATAGCACCCACACACCAACCCAGACTAGGGTGGTTGGCTGCCAAACACACAAAGCGTCTGGATATAGTTTTTTACACACGCCGCTTTACACGAATTGCGCTTAGAATCCGTGCCCAAGTGGTTGTGTGAGCGCTTTATAGGATGTGTTTTTGGTGTTTTCTTCTTTCCGTTTGCTTTGTATTTCTTCGGCATCCGGGATGAATCCCGATGCGCAATTCCAACTCTTGGTCGTATTAAAAGGCTAGTTTGTCCATCACTAGAAACGAAACGATACGAAAATCGTATTACGAAAGTTTTCCTGCACGAGTCGTAGAGAAGCTATTTATAGTTTTTTATTGCTAAAAAATATACACCCCTACAACACTTGATCTTGTCCCTAGACCTTGCGACCTATATTGCTCCAAATTTATTTTCTATCCATTTTCCCAACATAGAACTTGCCTTTTCCTTCCCTCACCTACGGCAAGCGTTGAGCGTTCATTCGGTGTTGTTTACGTTTTACTCATCGTGAACGCAACTGGGCGAACCCACATGACGAAAAACGAAAAACTCTTGAAGTTATGCACGGTTCAGTGCGATCTGATCCTTATGCAAACGCGGTCGTTGTGAAACATATTTGTGGATAGAAAGAAAGGACACCAGTGTATTAGAAAATCCTAAATTTCTTATTTTATTCACATAATCAGTATGTCATATAGGGTTGTTATGATGTTTACGTTGGCACAAAGAATCGTTATTAATCAAAAACATCAAGCACGCCGTTTTTGGCGTTTTTCATGCGTAACGCGGAACTTATTGTGGAAGAGTAAACCAAAATGCATTACAATAGTGTAAAACACAAATATTTTTATTGCGTAGCAACATCTACCGGCAGGCTGTGTTTTTTAAATAGGACTTCTGAAGTTTCGCTAGCGACACTTTGCGTGCAGTGAATTAAGAGTATACATTAGAACTCCTAAACTGCTAGGCAATAAAAGAAACGGAATTGAAATAATTGGTTTGAGTGTGAGTGAATTTACACTTATTAATCCGATTAAAAGTCTCTTACTTTTGATTATGAATCACAATGTAATGGAGCATTAATGCAAATGCAACATAACTTTAATCCATAATATTTCTATTTAATAATACAATTTTGTAGTGGTTTATCTGGACATATCTTTCTGGACAACACACACACACGGATAGATTGGGTGGTTATAAATTGATTATATTTATGAACAAATTCTGAACAAAACTAAACCAAATGTACTAGCAATGACGATTTGCAATTGCAATGCGATTAGCAATGATTTTAAAATTCAGAAATTATGGACGTCGAAGTAAAACGTTACAATTCCGGTGCTTATCCGATCCTAATCAGCCCCTGGGTCCTCGATTTCGCCAAGGGGACCTACACGCACCGACTCATTTGGTTTGGCATGAATCAGCTGTTGGGTTTACACTGCTTGTTTCAGAACTTTCTTTTCAGAGCTCAAGCGGTATTATGATTGTTTTGTTATTATTATTATTTTGTTATGAACCGACATCCAATTCAGCTCAGCTTAGTTTTCTGAATTAAAAACTCATCAAATCGCAGCCAAATCGGTCGTGTATTGTAGGTGAGTTGTGGAATAGTCGCAAATAAAGCACAGAAACTTCTGGATAATCGGGAGTGCAAGTGTATTTGAGCTTGAGCCAGAAACAAGCTGATAAGACGGTGTGCATCATCGGTGTGGGTTCTTTCAATTCTTTGCTATCAGCTCCAACAAATCGCAAGCATGTGGCAGACGTTGCTAGTGCTGATTGGTATATCCGCCGCAATATTACCCTGTTATGGAGGACCGGAGGAAAACGAAGGAGTAAAGTATGCCGATCGCTGCGAAGCGTGCAAAATACTAGCCACGGAACTGCAGGCCCGGCTTAGCGAAACAGGGCGATCACACGACGTAATCGAGATAGGGTAGATTACAGCGTTTTAACCAGTATGCATGCATGTTTGTTTATTACACGTGTACATCCTTTTGCAGCTACTCGGTGGATGATGTGAAGCCCAAGAAACGCACCGAGTACCGGCGTAGTGAGCTACGGTTGCTGGAAACTCTCGAGAACGTGTGCGATCGTATATTGGAGTATAACATTCACAAGGAACGCAAAGATAGCACCCGGTTTGCAAAGGGAATGTCACAGACTTTTCAGACGCTGCACGGTCTCGTGAACAAAGGAGTGAAGGTAGACCTAGGGATTCCGTACGAGTTGTGGGACAAGCCATCGGCTGAGATTACACAGATGAAAACGCAGTGCGAAACACTGATTGAAGGGTACGAGGACGTAATCGAAAAGTGGTACTTCGAGAAGCAGGATCAGAAGCCGCTAATAGAATATCTTTGTGTGGATAATGTTTTGAAGAACAAGAACCATCAATGCCTGTACGAGCAACTGAACAATGCAAAGGCGGAAAAAATTGAAGCCAAAGAAGAGCTGTGACGTGTCGTAAGCGAGCGAAATGAATATTAACTTCGAATATCATTACACTAATGATGATTACTGCCACTGGTCGATTGTGCTAACTAGTTTTAATGTGCGAGCGTATGAATAAAGAGAACATTCAAATTACATTACACAAAGATTTCGGAATGTTCGGTTCGGAAAATTTACATAAAAATCATTCCAGAATTTGTAAGTTCATTTTGGAGCACTAATTTTGGTAATAATTGAATACGATAAATTGTAATATTTGAAAAATTACATTTTTGATCCATTACCAAGAGAACAAAATGCGATCGTGAAAGTGATGTAGATAAAACATTCGTTAAGTGAGGGATTTTTTTTGACATATGCCTTCGTTAAAAGACGCACCGTGTTCCTCCCCATCATCAGTTTTATAAAATGGTTTTTAATATACTTAGCTATTTTACTTGTTCCTTCTTGATTTTTAAAAGAATTACACTATATATGCGAAAAAATAACAAAACCAACACTTTATAATATTGCGATACAAACTGGATGTAGCGACAACTGACTTCACTGGAATCCAGGCGAAGGAGAAATCATAAATGTTAAATCGCATGATCAAGATCTCCCACCGTTACCTTCGACGCCTAGTGTTATGAGTTGTCGTTAAAACTACCAATTAACGCAGTGCGTTTAGTGCAAAAGCTTTCTTTTACAAGTTTTTTCAGTGCTGATCGCTTTCTGCATGCGGGCCTGCTTTTCGTTCTGTTTTGACAACAACAAACCCACGGAGTATGCGTCAACGAAAGAATCTATTAATCTTGTCATAAACAAGTTTGCCACCACCACGGCAGAGGAAGGGAGAAGGAGATAGAGCACAGAGAGGCAGGCTCATAAACAAAGTGGAGGAAGCGTAGCGGTCGGAGTGCCACACTTTTTCGCTGTTTGATGTATGAAATCGGATAAATCGGTGCCTTCGGTACGGCGGAAAGCGTGCATGAACGTTCACGGCATCCGGATCAAGTGGCAGTGCGTGCGAAAGTGTCCCCGTCCGCTGCGAAAAGTTGCTCCAAAGTGTGTCCACCGCGCGAGTGGCCCATCTCCTCAGCCATTCTAACAAGGGGCAGCAAGATGGCGGCCGCCTACTAAGAAAGAAAGAATACATACACACACATGCACGCGACACGACACGATAGTCGTGGGCCCCGTGGAATATACGGTGTAATATCGTGAAATTGTGCATTTTATTTGTTTGGTGTGTGACTTCGTGATACAAAAAAGCGGTACACGCCTTTTGTAGTTCGTGTTCTCTGCGTGTACGTGCTTTCCGTCTTCGGTCTTTTACAATTCCTCGTCCCTAGTGGGGGCGGTGTGTGCGGGAGTGTGCGTGTGTGTAATCTCGTCGCGAAACAGCAGCCGGAGGAGCAGTGAGTTCAGTGGTTCTCCGGGTGGCAGGATGTGAAAAATGGAATTGTGCGAATCGTAATGGATGCAACGAGCGGAGGAGCGTATTGGGTAATTAACGCTAGAACACAACAACACAACCACTCAACGCTACCGCCAGCGACAGGACGTGCAAGGAGAGGGTGGCGAGCACGGTGCAATAGGGACTCCCCGCTGCTGCAGCCAACGCCAATGTGCAGGGGCGACAATTGCAGCGACGGTGCATTCGGATAGAATCAAGAGGCAAAACGGAAGCGAGAAAGAAAGAACGAAAAGCAGCGGCAGAAAAAAACGCCATACACACGCATAAAGGTATGTGGTGCATTCCAAATATCCGAAGCCTGAAGCCCTCGGGACGACGAAAGGGGGCCACTCATAAGCACCCAATCATTGAGGGCTGTATATCCCTGTCGGAGTTCTCGGTTCCTTTTTTGTTGTATTATTTGTCACACACAGAAGGGGGTTGCACAAAGCATTCGCTTTTAGTCTCCCCCTCGCTTCCCCAAACCGTTCGCTTCGTTCCCCCACCCCTTTGCCCTTCACAAAAACAACCCTCCTATTCTTTCACTGCTTCTCCGCTAAATCTCCTTTCACTTCCACTTCCTTGCACGGTGTGCATGTGTGGCTGCTCCCTCTCCCTCGCTCGCTCTTACGCATGCTTTTACTCCCACCTCCTAGCAGACGTTCCCCTTCCCCTTCCGCACCACTTCTTGTTCGATGCCATCAGACGCGTTCTACACACAACCGTTTTTGACAAACCAACCCACCAGCTTTTGGCTAATGTTCTTCCTCTGTTTCGATTTTCCGCACGCGCGCGTGTGCATAATTTCGCGTATGTGCGCTTGCGTCTGTGTATACACGATATCCTTTGCTAACGAATTTGTGTGTAATTCTCATTTTTTCTTCCACCCTCGCTTCCACCGCTTATCCGGTTTTCTCGCCGCCACCGCATCGTTGATATTTACGCGAAACGCAGGAGCAAGAAACACCACCACCATCACGCACGGGGAAAGATTCTGCACGACGTTTATCGTCGTCTGGAGTGGCAAAGTGTCTGCACCCGCGTGTGTATGCGGGTGAGTGAGAGTGTGTGTTTGTGGTAAAAAGACAACACAGGAAAAGAAACAGCAAAAGGGGCTCGCTCGATCCAGCGCCTGCTGCGTTACGTGCTGCAGCAGGACCATCTACAGCAGCAGCAGTATGAGTATGCAACTGCTACTACGACTGATCCTGCTACGTTTGGTCGGTGGCATGCTGCCGCTGGATGGTGTGCTGAAGGGCAAGCAACAACCATCGTCCTCGTCAGCCACAGAACACGGACACAACAGCCAACAGCGGCAACTACTGCAGCAGCAGCAGCTACACCATGGCCATGTGCTGGATGACATTGTCGCCCGGTACGCCTTGCCGAACGGGACGAGCCGGTTTACGCACCTGACGTACGATCCGGCCCGGCGCATGTTTTACGCCGGTGCCACCAATCGTATACTGCAGCTGAACGAAAATTTGACCCTGCTGCGGGAAGCCATCACCGGTCCGAAGCTGGATTCGGCCCAGTGTCATGCGGCCGGTTGCCCACCGGACGTACTGGATAGCGTCGAGACGGATAACTTCAACAAGGTGCTGCTGTATAACCGGGACGGGGATACGCTGATTGTGTGTGGGAGTGTGCATCAGGGTGCGTGTGAAATTTACTACCTGAGCGGGCGCTTCCCGGAGTCGGTGAAACCGATCGAGGTGGCACTGGCGGCCAACGATGAGCATTCGACAACGTATGCGTTCATCGGTCCGAGCCGGTACCAGTCGTGGAAGAAGGAGGACATTATGTACGTCGGCACGACGTTCACAAACGTGGGAGACTACCGGCACGATGTGCCCGCCATCTCGTCCCGCCGGCTGGACGATCTGACGTACGCCGAGTTCTCGATCCAGCAGTCGAATATCAACATCGACGTGAAGTACCGGGATCACTTCCTAGTGAACTACATGTACGGGTTCAACAGCACCGAGTACGCGTATTTCGTGTTGGTGCAGAAAAAATCCCACCTGGCAGATGAAGCAGGCTACGTGACGCGTCTGGCACGGATCTGTGTGAACGATCCGAACTACGACAGCTACACGGAGGTTTGTAAACGAGCTAGTTTGTATTTTTGCAGGAATGTTCATGTTGTTTTGTTTAATTGTGAACTGTAGAACTCACGAATAATGTTGAACATACAATCCATACTTTGATTGTTGTTATTATTGAGATAGTTGCCTTAGTTTCGGTTTTATCTATATATATTTTGTATTTATTTCGGTAAAATGAAAAAGATACCTCTTTATAAAAATTGTTGCTACAAATTTTGTTAATTGATAGCCTTTTAATGCATTAACAACTTCTCATATGAAATTTTGGCTATATGAATTCGGTTTTATGCATAATTTATTTGTAATATGTTTAATTTCATTTAACTTGTGATGTTAAGCATAAATCAATGTTTAAAAATTTGTCAAATATTTAAAATTCGACAATGTGTTAAAATGTTTTTTTGCAAATAATGTTGAATCAAAGTGTAAAGATAGTTTCTTAATGTATCTATAATTCTTATCTAAAATCCCTATATTCTGTTTAAAATATGCTCTAAATTGTGTACCCTCTTCTGTGTGCAGGTAACGATGACGTGTATGGTGAACGGAACCGATTACAATATTCTGCGTGACGCCAAACTTGCCCAAGCCGGTCAGAAACTGAGCAGCGATATGGGGATCAAGCGGGACGATTTTCTGCTCGTAGCGGTGTTTTCACCCTCGAAGGAAATTACCGACGAACCACAGAACCGATCCGCCATCTGCATGTACAGCCTGAAGGACATAGAAGAGGTGTTTAACGAAAACATTCACTGTACGTGTAACAGCTTTTGTATTTTTTCATCGTTTCTTCTGGCCACTGTCTCTAATTATTTTCCTTCTCTTGCAGCGTGCTTCAATGGCACAATTAAGGATCGTAATCTCGGCTACATTTCCGGTACGATCAACGACGGCAAGTGTCCCGTGGCCGGCTCGCATGGTAACATTTTTAGCTTTTGCCACGTTGGGCTGAAGATCAGCGGAGTTACGCCGGTTATCGCGTCCGCCCGGTTTGCGTTCGGTGAGGGCGTCTCGCTGACATCGATCGCGGTTACCAGCATCGGTCCGCACACGCTCGCCTTCGTCGGAAGTAATGACGGTTGGATCCGGAAGGTCTTGCTGTCGGGTCGGGAAGCCGGTGAATATGAGCGGTTGATGGTGGATGAAGAAGGCAATTCGATTCTTTCGGATACACTGTTTGCACCATCAAACGATCATTTGTACGTGCTGTCGGAGAGGAAAGTGATCAAAATGAAGGTGGAACACTGCGGAACGTTTGGAAACTGTTCCGCTTGTTTGGAATCGCGCGATCCATACTGTGGATGGTGTTCGCTCGAGAAACGTTGCACTGTGCGAACCGCCTGCCAAAAAGATACGAGCGCTGCCCGTTGGCTGTCGATCGGTACCGGCCAACAATGTATCGATTTCGAGATGGTCGCACCGGATCGTGTACCAGTCGGACAGATGTCGGTCGTCCGTTTAGTGATTAAAACACTGCCAGAGCTACCGCACAACGCGCAGTACCGATGTGTGTTTGGTAATGCGACACCAATAGACGCGAACGTTACGAAAGAGGGGTTGCTCTGCACCACACCACCCGTTTCGGAGCGTCCCTCGATACCGGACGGACAGGATCACGTGCTGGTGCCGCTAAGTGTGCGTAGCTCCGAAACGAACAAAGACTTTGTGTCGCGTAGCTTCGCCTTCTACGACTGCACCCGGCACGATACGTGCCGTAAGTGTTTGGTTAGCAATTGGGGCTGCCATTGGTGCATCTACGATAATAGATGCGCCTTTAACACGACCGCTTGTCGTAATTCGGCCAACATTGTACAGAATGAAGGCTCCTGTCCGCGGTTGAAGCAGCGCGCCGGTCCGATTCTCCTGCCAAACAAGGTGCCGAAGGAGATTCGATTGGAGATAGAAAATTTGCCCCGGCCTCAGAGTGCTCATACGGGGTTTCTGTGTACGGTCAATATCGAAGGTGCACATATGGTGCTGCCAGCACGCGTCGAGGCCAACAAATACATCGTCTGCGAGAAAACATTGGTAAGTGGAACGAATAGTACTATTACAAAATAGTGACTACAGCATTATCGAATGTCCTGTTCTAGTGAGTCGCAAACTCCTATGTAATTTATAAAGTGTCAAATGCATCAACAACAATAATCTTATTGATGGGAGTTTTCCGAAACATTCTGACAATTATTTATACATTTTTAGATTCTTTATTAAAATTATTTGCAAGTTTTTTAAATGCACATGATAAAGTTGTGCTTTTCACAACCAACTATCCTAATGTCTGAACTTTATATGATTTCAAATTGTTTACTCAATTAATTTTGAACATTTTTTTTATCTTTTCGAAGATTAGATGTAGCGTAAAATATTGGTTAACACGGTTTTGATAATGCATCAACTTAAGTCTTTTTAAGCACACTTTTCGATAAAAATTACTAATGGAATAGTGTTAGGTAATAAAATTCGTATTGGTGTAATCAACAGTATCAAAAGCTGAGTGTATAATATTGTACATTTGTAAAATATTTTTATTTCAAAGATAGATAGTCTGTTATACAAAGATAATCTTGCCAATTTCATTCCATTTTGTTGTCTCATGTTTGTGATAGAAGCGAGCAAGTGTGGACGGTTATAACAGTTTCCATTCTTTAATCCATTTTTGACATTTTCTCTCTCCCTCTCCATTCGCACAGTATTCATATGAAGCCGCTACGAACGAATATGAAGCAACAGTTGATGTGAACTGGAACCGGAACCACTACATCGACACGGTAACGGTGGTCCTGTACAAGTGCGAAATACTCGGTTCACATCGTGATCATGCCGACTGTAGTTTGTGTGTGACGCGCGATCCCAAGTACCACTGTACCTGGTGCGGGCAGCAGTGCAGTTATAACGAATCGTGCCTCGATGGTGGCGGTGGTTCGGCCCTGATGATGCGAGGCCGTGGCGAGGACGGTGGATGCCCGCGACCACGTATCGATCTGATCAAACCGCTCAGCGGTCCGATTGAGGGTGGTACGCTGGTAACGATCGAGGGCAGTAATCTCGGTATACGGGAGGAAGACGTACGCGGTCGCATTCACATCGGCGAGGTACCATGTGAGCTAGAACGGTACGAAATATCGGTTCGTATTGAGTGTCGCACGGGTCCGGTGCGGGCGGAGATGTCGGCACCGGTGAAGGTGGGCAATGAGGCAGGATACACGATGTCCAGCGTGGAGTTCCGATACCGGGACGTGCAGCTAGAGGGTCTCAGTCCGACGATGGGTCCCCAATCCGGCGGTACGAAGCTGGCCATCATCGGAAAACATCTAAACGTTGGTACGGCTGCGGTAGCTTATCTGGACGAATATGAGTGTCGTATAAATCGCACGCAAGCGTCCTCGAGCCGATTGACGTGTGTCACTTCGGCCGCCCGTTCGCCGGAACATGTCCGTGTACTAACGCTTCGCATCGATGGCGCGAATCGAACCCTTGCTTGCAGCACCAGCAACGGTGGTGTGAGCGGAACGACTGGTGAACGTGTGCGTGGTTTGACGGGAACGTATCACAGCCGGTACGAAACGTGCAGCGTTTACAACTATACCGTCGATCCTAAGATTATGCAAATTAAACCGCTGAAAAGTTTCCTTAGCGGAGGTCGTATGATGACCGTGCACGGTACCAACCTCGACGCGATTCAGCTTCCCGAGATCGAGGTGTATCTGAACGATGAACGACTCAACCGGTCCACCTGCACCGTGCTCAACTCGAACCAGATGGAGTGTCCGTCTCCATCCGTGCGTGAAGCATGGACAGCCCTCCAGCAGCAACAGTCGCTCCTGCGCAATCTTAGCGCTTCACCGGCAGATAATGCACCGCCACGCATGCTGTCCGGTTTTGTGTCCGCCGACGGACGCACGGTTCCTATTCAACAACAATCGCAGCCACCGACGGCGACGGGCTCAATCTCGCCACCGTTGATGCTACCGTCCCAGTATTCGCTCACGTCGACGTCCGGCCCGTCAGTGGTGGGGCCAATGTCGCCATTTCATCCGTCCGAGCAGCAGCTGCAGCTGTTGCTACAAATCAACTTCCTGATGGACAACGTCCTTTCGGTGCGCAATTTGCCGAAACACTTCCAGAACCTCCGATCGGGGATCGTGTATGTGGAGGATCCGGTGTACCAGCCGTTCCCGAACACGGTCAAAATGTACAAGGGCGACACGCTCGTGATCGAAGGCGAACATCTGAACGCGGCCAGCGACGAAACGGACGTGAACGTGACGATCGGGATGGCACCGTGTAACGTCACGAGTCTGGCACCGACGCAGCTCGTCTGCACCCCGCCCCTGGAGCAACCGGCACCGACGGACGAAAATGGAGTTCCTACTGTGAAAGATCTGCCGTTGGTCGTGGTACGCGTCGGACGAAATCTACGCTTTCCTATAGGTATGTGTTTGTTTTGTTTTGAATTGTTTCGTTTTGTGAAAGTTTTCAAATTAAACTCACTTATTACAACATGTTTAATGGTAGACGAACAAAAGATTTCGACTAATATATGTTATTTGTTTTATAATTCTTAGGTTTTATCAAGTACGATTTGATCAAACCTTACGCGTTCTCGCACATCCTGTTCGGCGTAATTGTGAGCGGCATCTTCTTTGTGCTGTCCCTGCTTGCCATCCTGTTCATCTACCGGCGAAAGAGTACGCTGGCGGAGCGTGAGTACAAGCGCATCCAGATACAGATGGACACACTCGAGAGCAACGTGCGAATGGAGTGCAAGCAGGCTTTCGCAGAACTGCAGACGGATATGACCGATCTGACGGCCGATCTCGAGAGCTCTGGTACTCCGACGCTCGATCTGGTCAATTATGTGATGAAGGTGTTTTTCCCGGGCGTTTCGGATCATCCGATACTGCTGGCAAACGGGGCGAAGGTGCACGGTCACCATCATGGCCATCCGCATCATCACGGGCATCACGGACATCCGCACCAGCGAACCAACTACGATCAGGCGATGGTACTGTTCGAGCAGCTGATCAATAACCGCGTCTTTCTGCTGCTGTTTATCGACACACTGGAGGCACAGAAAACATTCACCATTCGGGACAAGTAAGTGCTGCAACAATTCTGTCATTTGTGAAGTTAGTAGTATTTCTTAAAAGTTAAATATTTCTTCGTGGACGATCGCGCGTCATCTTTTAATACAATGTAACAGTTGGTATTGTAAAATGATTATTTCTAACATTTTAAATTTTGTTAACCTAGAAGGTATTCATGTCATATGAATAATACATTGATAATCGTTTACCCTTGCAGAGTGAACGTGGCGTCTCTACTGATGATAGTGTTGATGAATCAGATGGACTACGTGACAGACATACTGAAAAGTTTGCTGCTGCGGCTAATCGACAAATCCGTGATGATGAAACACCCGCAGCTAATGCTCCGCCGGACGGAGAGCGTGGTCGAAAAGATGCTGACTAACTACATGGCGCTCTGCATGTACGACTACCTGCGCAACTACGCCGGCAATTCGCTCTTCCTGCTGTACAAAGCGATCAAGCACCAGATCGAAAAGGGTCTGGTAGATGCGGTGACGCACGATGCCCGGTACTCGCTGAGCGAGGATCGGCTCCTGCGCGAACAAATCGTGCATAGTGTCGTGACGCTGCATATCATCCAGGACGATCTGGACGAAAAAGTGCAGTGCAAGGTGCTCGACTGCGACACGATCAGCCAGGTGAAGAGCAAGGTGCTGGATGCGTTGTTCAAGAACACCCCGTTCTCGCTACGCCCGAGTGTACATGATCTTGATCTCGAGTGGCGGCACGGGCGCGGCGGTCATCTGGTGCTGCGAGACGAAGACGTCACCACAAAGTCGGTGCACGGTTGGAAGCGCCTCAACACACTGGCGCACTACGGTGTGAAGGAGTCGGCCGTAATGTCGCTGGTCGCGCGGCCGCACGACGGCTACAACACGCCCGGTCGACACATCTTCCCTTACTGTTACTACATCAACAATCCGCCGTCCTCCAATCATCATCTTGCGTCCACGACGTCTCCACTGGGTGCGGGTGGGGGACCAGGTTCGGTTGGCAGCAGCGGAACGATGGGACCAGCATCGGCTCACACGACCGACACACTGTTGGCCGGAAGCGCTAGCCATCACCATCATCCGCATCATCATGCGCAGCAGCAAGCGGCCGCAGCAGCAGCAGCAGCTGCTGCTGCTCAACAAGCGGCCGCCCAGCAGCAACAGCAGTCCCAGGTTGGTGTGTTTCATCTAGTGAAGCCGATGGACGATCGTTTTTCGACGCTTTCGTCGTACGATCAGCACGGATCGTCCTCGTCCGCGCACGGTGCACTGTACGGTGGGGGTCCGGGCAGCGGCAGCCATCATAAAGCAATACCGGAAATCTTTCTGACGCGCCTTCTGGCGACCAAGGGCACGATACAGAAGTTCGTCGACGATCTATTCGCGACGATTCTGACAGTGAACGAGGCCTTGCCGCCGGCGGTCAAGTGGCTGTACGATCTACTCGATGCAGCTGCCCGCCACCATGGCATCCACGACCCGGAAGTGATACACGCGTGGAAATCGAACGGGTTGCCGCTCCGGTTCTGGGTGAACTTCATCAAGAACCCGGACTTCATTTTCGACATTTACAAGACGCCGTCGGTCGATGTGTGCCTGAGCGTGATCGCGCAAACGTTCATGGACGCGTGCTCAACGACCGAGTACCGACTGGGAAAGGATTCGCCGTCGAACAAGCTGTTGTTTGCGAAGGTAGGTTGTACTTTATCATCATCAACGAGTATATCTTTCACAAATCTTCCATATGTCATTTATTTCGTTATGTTGGTAACATGAAGCGAATATACTCACACCCAGAAAGAAGGCTGGAAAGTTACAGAAAGAAGTTTAATTTTAATCGATTACGGTTAAAACTACCTTGTTAAATCTACCTTCTATACAAAATTTGAAGGCGTCATATTATGGAGTTTGCATAATTTACATTATCATACATGAATGAAATCCTTTGGTCAAACAAGCAATTTTAAGAGATCATAAAAGATGAAGTTCGTAAGCCCCTGACTTATGTTCTTGTGTGTCATTTGAAGCTTCAATTTCGATTGGTTATTTCCTAGGATAAGTCGTTTTTCCTGATGTTTGATATTTTAAAGAAAAATAGTAAAGGTTTTGGAGTAGTCAAAATTTTCACTTAATTTTAACGATGAATTTCATTATGACAAATTAATATAATTAACTCATTACGCCTCATTTTAATTCACCAAAATTTTTAACTACTTTTAATGTTCGTCCACAGGACCTACCACAGTATCGGGAAATGGTTTCCAATTTCTACGCCGACATTGCCATGATGCCTCAGATCAGTGATCAGGAGATGCGCAGCGCCATGCAAAGGTTATCCATCCACCAACAACAGTTCGATACGCTTGCCGCATTGAAGGAGCTCTACATTTACGTTAGCAAGTATCGTTTACAGGTAAGCCTATTTGTTCATCTGTCTAAGCTTCTGAGGGTTCGGAACATATATTGTATTTCTCATTCATTCTCTCATTGCAGATTAAGGAAGTATTAGAGCTGGACTTGACGGCAAGCAAGTTACATTTAGCACATAAGCTCGACCTTGTAGCAGCGACTTTAGAAGGTGACGGTTTTCCCGGAAAGCTGTGAGATGGAATCCCTCAATAACATTTGTTTTCTTTTCTTCTTTAGATGATGAGTGCAAAACGATTGATTATTATGAATAACAACAAATGCCAGCCGGAACGACGACAGTGAGGAGCAAGAAGCGGCAGTTTTTAAAGAATGGCCATATTTTAAACACACATAGAACACACACATATGCGTGAAGTATATTAGTGAAAGGACCGTTAAGACGATAACACAACGCGCATAACCGAAACGAACGTGCTCTTCCGTTTGCGATTCGTACTTTTTTCGGTCCCAACTCCCCCATCGGTGGTGGAGGGCGGGCTACTATTACGGAATCGTGGCCGATGGGAAAAAAGGTATTACAGGTAGTTATGCGCAAAGCTGACCACCACCGTCGGTGAGACGGCCAAGTGCATGTAAGGAAGCATTTAATAGTTTAAATAGCCGTACTCTACTTAATCTTCGGGTAATTCGAATTCTCCCGTGAGATGTCTCTGAGCCTAGTGAAAACGAAGATGTAGGAGCAGAACGTAAACAAACGGATAGTGCATTAACGCACGCGGATGATGGGACGTGTTATGTCCATTTATTTATAGTGTTCAAAAACAAACGAGAAGAAATAAGAAAAGACGACGATATACTCAAACTCCTCACGATGAACATTAAGCTCTCTGTCAAGGAAAGGGTGTCACTTTTCCCGATCTTATTTCCTTCCGCACGTGGGAAACCGGGCGGATAAGATGGTGCAGTAGAAGACTACGAACGGGGCACGGGGTAAGGGATGTCACCCTTATAAGAAGATGGGCCATTGTTGCGTAAATGGTGGCTCTCTTGCATTTTAACATGGATATAGGAATTAAGGTTTTTTTTTCCAGCCACACTTAATTATCTATGATCGGAGTTATTTTTAAAATGCAATAGATTGACGATGAAAGCAAAGGTTATTTGCGACAGAATCTCCGT
Source organism: Anopheles farauti No. 4 (assembly GCA_000956215.1). Classification (NCBI taxonomy): domain Eukaryota; kingdom Metazoa; phylum Arthropoda; class Insecta; order Diptera; family Culicidae; genus Anopheles; species Anopheles farauti No. 4. Next base: position 29,640 of record JXWZ01010759.1, read on the forward strand.
TGATGCTGCGAAACATATATACTCACGCCGGATCTGCAGTCAAAACACAAAGTGCACCACAAAGTGCAACTCTTGTAAAACAACCGGATGGAACCGATAATGAAGTTATCGTTTGGGGTGGACGGTCAAGGAAATTACACAAATGCAGTGATAAGTTAATGAAAAATTCAAACAGAAACAAACAGCAAACGCAGGAAGAAGATAAAAACCCACTTGGAAGAAAGACAAGAGAAAATGTGACTGATTGAATTAATATACAAATGAAATAAGCAGAGAGACAGAGAGATAGAGAGGGAAAGGGCGAAAGAGAAAGTGAATAGCAAGGCAAACGTATGTTTGACGCGAGCTGGGAGACATGGGATGTTGTTTTTGCTGAGCGGTTCATGCAAACGACGTGTCTCCTTGGAGTGTGGAAACGAAAACAAAAGTACACAGTGTGTAAATAAAACAATTCCGTCTGATGATAAATATGAAAGTGATACATGATACAAGCCTCGCCGTGTTGTATGCTATTTTTTAATCGTCCGAAAGCTATGTTTACAATATTTTGTTATTTCAAAAGCAATATTTTATTTTATTCGTTTGTTTTTTATTGAAACTAAACTTTTTTAAAGTAAGTGAAGGTTCTTGAACTAAAAGCGTCTGAAAAAGCATTTAATTCCCAAACCAAGGTTGATTAACGGAGTACAGGTGGGTCAATAGCTCATTTATTTATTAATATGTATGAACGACCAGGATCAAGTCAAAAATACAAGAATTGCTAGTCAAAATTAGTATTTTGAACTGGAGTAATTTGCTTTAAGGGACAGATGGGATCATCACTTATCAATCCGTTGTGAAAACAAGGCTGATATAATTAACAATACAATAATTTGATCTTTGATGTTGCCATTTATAGTCTAGTCTTGAACTGCACACTCCGGACCCCATTGCTGGTTGTTTTTTCTATGTACATCCAAAGCAGCACTATTACATCACACAAACTACCCTTTGAATTTAATTTTACAATCGTAATCGAGGAGATACTCCAGATTAATTAGAGATACAATCAACTATCATGCGTTTGTTACAATCAAAACAAACCTATTGCGATGATCGCGGCGGTTTTCTTCTTCTTTTTGTTTGGAGCTGTCAAATCGCTCGCCCGAACTAGCCCGGAGTGTAAACGGACCTTGCTCGTAACATGAACCATCGTAGAGAAAAGAGCCATTACAAGCGAATGAGAAAGAAAATGAGGAAGGAAAATAGGATGGAAATATGGAAAAAGACGACTAGCGCCGATGGTATGAAATAAAAGGTAAACATTCGGCAAGGCAAGAATGTCCAAACCATCTTGGCATCCTGCTCTTCTCTGTATAAATGCTGTTTTATTAATTAAAATGATCGCCTAGCAAATATGTTATACCAACTATGAATTGGAATCGTTTCGATGACTAAAAATAATTAAAACTTCACGAAATGCCTCATTGGAATATCGTTTTTACAGCTTCTCGTTCCGTTTACAAACCTTGTGTGTCTCTTTCGCACAATATTTACGCTAACGTACGTAAACCCTCGCCAAGCGCCCACCTCGCGAGCCTCTTCCCTTCTTTTTCCATCGTGTTCTGTCCCTTGTGCGTTCCAGAGACAGCCCTTACTGCTGGACCAAAACGGTTTACTGGAAAGAGATGGCAAGTGCAAAAGTGCGACAAAGTGCGCACGACGAGATCTGGCCGATGCTGATGTTTGTCACACACCAAGAACAACACAACAGACGTCTGGCTGGACGACGAGCTACGTTTTCCATCTACGGGTCGTATTTTTCCCGTCGAACCCTGGTGGCTGCTGTTCTGGTGTGCTTTGCTGTGGGTCGTCTCTGCTGTTTCATCGCGATTCGGCGGCAAGTAGCGCACCCGCTCGGTGTCGCCGTGTTTTGTGCCGTCGCGCAGTTTTCATTCCCCATCAACGACAACGCACCACAACCGGGGCAAAGGCAGCTGGCAACGCGGGACAGAAGAGACACTCCAGAGAGGAGTGTGCCCAGCAGCGAGTAGTGTGGACTACTTTTCCTAAGTGTGCGTTTGTGTGTGTGTGTTTTCTCCGTTTTTTTTTCGACGGGCTAGTTCCAGCACTAGTTCCAGCAGTTCCCAGCAAGATATACACGCCCGTTCGGAGATGTTTGTCGTCGTCATCGTGTTGGGAACGTCGTCTTCGTTGTAGACGCGGAAGGAAATTTTATGAAGTAGACAGATTCTCCAGTTTTTATTCTAATATTGTGCACAAATCTAGTGTTTTCGGCTTGTGAATGGTGTCCTTATGAGCAAATACTTCTCCGACCGTATGTGTGTGCAAAGATTGTTCTTACCCGCAGAATGCAGACGGGCATAACGGGGTGTGTGGGACAGTGTGCTCGAGTGCTTCGTTTCCCCGCATACACGCCCTTCTTCGGTATCTGGTTTACGTGAAAACGAGTGTGGTGGCAAAAGTTCTTTAGATTTTTCGCCCTACGATGGAAGGTTGAAGGCAATTCTGAAACCGTGCGTGTTTGTGCTTCGTGTGCCATACCCTTCTTTCAGGAGCACTTGCACCTTCCTGCCTTACCCATCCGTTCACATCGCAACAGAACAGACATACGTGATAGGCGTGAGGTATAAAACCACAAATCAAACATAACACCCTCTCCCGTGGTTGGGTTGGCCAGTAGCTTGCTCCGGTTTTTTTTGCCAGCCGGAGGAAACATCGCGGAATTCCAGCTTGTGGTGGTGTAAAAAGATACACATGAGACATGAGTGTGGTCAATTTGTGTGTCTTCAATCCGGGTCGCCCTATCAGTTCCTCCTCTTGATTCGCGGGGGCGATAGAGTAGAGCTGCGCTGCTGGCTGTTTTCCTTTCGTTGTTTTGCTTTTTGCATTGCGTCTTTAAATACCTCAACCGCTGGGTACGCGTTTCGATGCTTGCTCCTGAGGCTGCTGCATGTATAACAAGAAAGTTTCAAATGAAAGCAACCATCGATGCATATTAATATACACACTAACACAACACCGTGCGGTGTTGCTGTTGGGTTTCGATTCGCCCAGGCTAATAACGTCCGGCCTGCTAAGATTGAACTTCATTGGCTCGCGAAAGTCGGCAAACCGATCCAGATAGTGTGGTGACACTTTCATCGTTCTCCTTTTGATTGTGTAAAAGCAGGTTCAGGTGTGCCCGTGATGATTACCGTGTAGATAGGTTAGCTGATGCACTAGAAAAAAACACAGGAATTCAAATTTGAAACCAACAGATAGGGACAGGTGTGATAAGAAAGGTACACAAAAAATTCCTCACGATAAAGAGCAAAAATAACATACTGGTAAACATACTTGCTGGGTCTGTGTTTGTGTATGTACGTGAGTGAGTAGGTGCGTGTTTGTGTGTCTATTCTCAACCGTGGACGTCCTACCGACGGTGACGAAATCATAACGGGAAACCGCATATTTTAAACGCCTCGAAAACCGACCCCACGAACGATGCGTCAAAGTGTTGGTGTGCGTTTGTGCGATTGTGCGAGTTGAAAATTTAAACCCTTTCTTATGTCTTGTTTTCAGGTTTGTATACAGTAGCGGGTAAATCGGCAAACATGTTTAATTTTATGAAAAAAGGAGTTGCCGGAGTAGCTGGTGGTGGAGGCAGTGGAAGTGGCGGGAACAGTGGCACGGGCAGTGGTAGTGGTGCGGGGAGCACATCGCTCTCATCTGCTAGCGGTCTGTCCGTGATCGGCGCACTCTCCGGGGCGGACGATCGTGACGATAAGGATCGCAGGAAGAAGGAAAAAAAGCTACGGAAGGAGGGCAAACAGTTGCTGCTTGGAGTTGGCAACGCTTCCGGTGGCCACTCTGGCAGTATGAGTGCCGAAGAATTGCTTCGATTGGATGAGGTAAGGTCTGGGTTGTTTGCCGATTGGACTATATTAAATTAACACTAGCAAAATCGGAGTCGGTCATTCTGATATGAACATATTTTTTAAAAGGCATTTAATGTACTAATATGATTATATATATATTAAAGTGTTATAATAATATGTTTTATATATTATTTTTTTTTTGGTCCGACGATTTGTACCATTTTTGTTTAAAGGATTTCAGGAATGAGTATAAGAAAATTTCATTTGGCTCTATCTTTCATTATCAACCGAATGTGCCTTTTTAAGGAAGTTATTAATAAAATTAAAAAACAAAACAAAAAATTGCACGAAATATAGCAACATTTTGGCAATCTATAAACCAACATATGATTAACATTAGTTTGATGTACACATCTAAGCATCTTCAAATAATACGAAGAAAATAAGATCGAGTATGAAAACTACTAATGCAAATGCATGAATCCAATATAATATTCCGTGCTCTATTAACTTTCTATGTGGATATATAAAAAAGGCAAGGAATCATAACAAAATTAATCATTGTAAAGGAATAAAAAAAAATCAAATAGCAAAAGTTACCGATTATCATTTCTTATATTTTTTTATAATGTTGTAAATTGTACAATCAAAATTTCTCGCTAATGATCACTTAATCAATGTATAGACGTGAAGAAGAAAGCTGTAGAGAGAAGACATATTTTAGTCAAATTATATAAAAATTAGTTTATAATTGGCAATCACCTTCGAGTATTAATTTTTGTTGTTCTACTTTTTCAATTTTGCAGGTTCGTCGCTCGCTGAAAATTCGTGGTCGAAGGAAAGAGAAAGAGAAGCTTCCAAGCGGTATTACGGCCGATTATAGTGCGTCATTTTTCGCGCAGCTCGATGTGGATCATCGGGAGCTGGATCGGGGCACAGAGGAAGTGCTGGCCGTGGCCAACACGACTACGTACATCGATCGGAACGGCGAAATGGTGGAGCGTGTGTCATTCAGCAGTACCACAACGACTCTACAACCAACCTCTCCCTCGTACGGAGGTGGAATTGATGCACCGTCACGCGAACACAACAGCTCCGGCGGCACCAAAACCAACCTTCCCCCGATTCCTCCCAGACCACCGAAACGAGGCATCCTGAAGGGTTCTCGGTCGAGCTTGACCGGTGCTGGAGTTAACGAACCCGTCGCAACGCCACCTTCATCCTCGACGGCTGCGGCCATGCTGCAATTGCTTGCCTCACCGTCGCCAAGTGCCGATAGCCTTACCGACACAACCACCACGACCACAAATTCGTCCTTCGCCACACCACCCTTTTCGCTGAGTCCGGTCGGTGAGTCGCAAGGTTACGAGGGACGCATCGGACGCGTACATCCGTTCGACGAGCGAGTCACGGCAAATGGAAGTGTCGTGCTGTCATTACCTCCGATCCATCTGCAGCCGCTGCCACCGGTTCGCGAACTCATCATCCAGCGGCAACGCGGACCGCGCAGTGATTTCGGATTCAGCCTGCGCAAAGCTTTCGTACTTGATCGTCCGACGGGCTGTCGATCGCTTCCGATAGCTTCCCGTACGGCGGGACCGCCACAAATGCGAGCCATTATTTTCGCGGAACCGAGCTCAACCGGTACGGTGCGGACGGGGTTACTACCGGGCGACCGGTTGCTACGCGTCAATGGTCAACCGGTGGAGGAACTAAGTCGCGAAACGATTATCGAGCTGATACGCAACAGTGGTGACGCGGTCACGGTGCAGGTGCAACCGATCGCGGAGCTTATCGAACTGTCGCGACGGTGCGTGAACGTGAGTAATGCAACTGCGGCCACAAGCAGTGTGCCACAAGTGGACGATTGCAACACGCTGAAGCGGAGCGCTAGCAGACGCTTCCAGAAACTTCACGCAACGCCCAACGGTGGTGAGAGTGGTGTGGGTGGTGGTGCAGGAACCGGACGAACCGACCTCGAAACTACAAGTTCGGTCGGAGGCCGTGTGTGGTTGATCCATCGGGGTGGATTCACCGGAGCCTACAAGCAACAACTCTCCCCTTCGACGGTGGCTATGCCTTCACATCACCATCAAGCTGGCAAGGTGTGGATACGGCTCGAGGCAACGGGCGAAGAGCTACTAATCGACGAAGACGACCTGGAAGTAGCCAACCCGGCTTCACTCGATCTCGTAGAAGACCTCTGCCAGCTGCCTCATCTAAACGAATCGTCGGTGCTGCACGTGCTCCGTCAACGTTACGCCAACAACCTCATTCACACCCGCGCCGGTCCGGTGTTGCTCATCGTCAACCCGATGGCACCGCTTGCCCTATACTCCGAGAAGGTAGCCTCAATGTTCCGCGGCTGTAAGGCGGAAGACGACATGCCACCGCACATCTTCGCCCAGGCACAGACGGCTTACCGTGCAATGCTGGAAACACGCCGCGATCAGAGCCTCATCTTTCTCGGCCGTTCGGGTGCAGGCAAAACGACTAGCTTCAAGCACGCTCTCTACTACCTTACGCTGGCCAGCCGGCAGGAACAAACGCAATCTACCGTACGCGCCCTCACCGTCGAGAAGGTGAGCGCCATCGGCACGATCATGGATGCATTTGGTAACGAACGCACGGCGCTGAACGGAAATGCGACAAAGTTTACGCAAATTTTTTCGCTCGATTTCGACCACAGTGGGCAGATCGTGTCGGGTTCGATACAGATCATGCCGATCGATCGCATGCGGCCGGCGGGTGGCGGAGCGAACCGGGTTGGATCGGGTGGAACACCAAGGTGGAGTTTTCTTGCCGGCGTAGATGGTGGGGCGCTGCGAAAGGAGCTCCTACTGGAGCCGGTGGCTGCAGATTCTGGAGCAGATAGTGGGACTGCCTCGCTGGAGCAGGAATCGATCGATTATCAGCGATTATGTCAGGCGTTCCGGGTGCTGAACATCGATCAGGGTGCGGTGCGGGGCGTCTGGTACGTACTAGCGGCCATTCACCATCTGTCGCAGTCGGGCGCGGTGACCGTAGCGGGCCGGGTACAGTTCGTTAATCCACGTGCTGCTCAGAAGGCCGCCATGTTGCTGGGCATACCGATGGAGGATCTGCTATCGTACGTGTTTCCTGAGGGTGGCACGGGAGCGAGTGGCGCTGGTGCTACGAGCAAGGCGAATCTTAGTACGGCTGCGGTCGTGGAAGGTTTGAACGCGTTCATCGAGGCACTGTACACGGAGTTGTTCTACACAATCGTGGGGCTGATAAACAAATCGATCGCAGCTGTGACGCCGCACCAGACGATTGGATCGGTATTGTTGGTGGATGTACCGGGCTTTCAAAATCCTGCCAGTGTCGGTAACAGCGGGGCCAGTACACTGGCGGATCTACGCTTTAATTATCTGCACGAACGGCTGCAGCTGTTGTTCCATAACGCGATGCTAGTGCAGCCGCGTGCCCGCTACGCACAGGAGATGGTGACGGTAGAGGATTCACTTGCACTGATGACTCCGGACGCAGCTGTCAATAGTAGTGGTGGTGGGGGAGGTGGAGCAGCTGGACATAGCAGCAGCCCTGCCGCGATGGTTGCACTGCTGGATAAAGTTCCCCAGAGTCATGAACCGCGCAAAGGACTACTGTGGATGCTGGACGAGGAGCAACTCCTCAATCCACGCAATCCATCCGCCAGAACGACAGATGCTACGGATGATTTCGATGACGACGGTGTTGGCGATAGAAGTGGAGTGGATGATCGGGACGCACGCTTCCTCGAGCGACTGTTTGCGGCGTACGGTGATCGTGAGAGCCGAGAAACGTTGCTGCTGCGTGCCAGTGTCCCGACCGGTGCATGCGACGTGGTGTTGCAGCATCTGCTCGGCACAAATCCGGTGCTATACTCGGTCACAAACTGGCTGAAGGAAGCGGCGGCTCAGGCGCACTATATGCCGCAGCGAGCTCTAAACTGCCTGCGGGATAGCGTGAAGCCGGAAATCGGCGGGCTGTTTGTCGGTACGCTAGGCGGTGCGATGGATTCGTTCGCATTCGGTGGCGGTGGCTCATCGCAGCAGCTGCAGCAACAATCGTTGCGCCGCATGAGCAGCATCCGGCGCACGTACACTGGGACGGGCTTTCCCAAGCGCAACAGTGTGATTGTGCAGGTGAAGTACACGGTGGACTGTCTGATTGACACGCTGCGCCGAACGGGCATGCACTTTGTGTATTGCTACCTTCCGCAGCACAACGGTGGAACGGCCATGGCTTCGGGTTGTGCAGCACTGGAGCCGCAACCGCTTTACGAAATGAGTGTCGCAAATGGCAGTGGCGGGCGCCAACGGGAGGACGTTGACATCATCAACATTCCACTGCTTCGCAGTCAGGTAAAGATTGATTTATCTACGCAAATGATGGCTATCGTGAATGTTTTATTTAATCGCGATAACACGCTTTCGATTACAGCTCCGTGGTTCTCAGATGCTTGACTTTGCGCGCCTTTATCGGTTAGGATTCCCTATCAGTGTGCCCTTGGCGGAGTTTGTCATACGGTTCGGACTGCTTGCGGAAGGTGGCACGGTTGGTGGTAGCGATAATGCCGGTGGCAATGCGAATACCGAAGCAGCGACGGTGGACATTATCCTCAGCAATTGCGAGGTCGATTCGTCCGTGTATCGCATCGGAACGAGTCAGGTAAGAACGGGTTGCTTAACTCTATTTGCTTCTGTTGGGGAACACACATAGACGTATCTTATTTTTATTTGTGGGTATCTGATATTAAGACACAGTTTGGGACAGTCATAATGCGCGTAGTGCAGTGAGTTGATATGCCAAACAAGCAAAATCATTTTACTTCTAGCTGCATTATGAACCGGTGAATGTTTTTTTGGTGCTTTTCCACGATTTCATGTTTTTAGGATTTTTCTGATAGATACTGTTAGTCGAAATCCATGTTCCATGCGTTTCGAATCTATCAGCATATTTTTTATTTTAGCGCATGCCAGATTTCATGCGATATCGACATTTTTTTGTTAATAATCTTTGAATGTATTTTATTGAACAATGTTGATCTGTGAACTGCTCTGTCTAACGATGTGCAGACTGATTTATTGTAATTGCAGTAATTAATAATCCCGTCCTTGCTCTTGCACTTTACACTCGTTTTTACTCCATCCAACTATGTGTGCGGAATTAGTACAGTTGGTTAGTGATTGTGCGTTAAAATCTAATGATTCTTGTTATGCATGAGTCTAATTCTAAAACAGTTTGAGTGACTCTCGTCTAATGGAAGCTGCTTAATCTATGGAACTCAATTATGTAAAGCAATAACAACCTTAAAAGATTGTACAGTTAAAGAGGAAGAAGAATGTGCGGCTTAAAAACCAAACGAACACTCCTGTATTTGAAATACTTATTCGCATTACATTCAAGGAGTCTCAAAGTAGCTCACTGATGTAAAGTGTTTTCGTAACTGTCAATTAGACACATACACAATACACGGTTCGATCACTTCCACCTGATTATTCGAGCACTTAACCTAGCGATTGCTCGAATGCGGAGAGCTATGCTTGTTTATGCGCTTTCACCTGACAGAATGGGATATGATCGAACCAACACACGAAAAGGTGTGTGTGAGAGAGTATATGCTGAGCACGGCTCTCCGCAGCACTGTATTAGCATTCCGGGCAAGTTGTTTAGGGGCTGGTTGCGATCGTCAACGTAGCCAACCCTTAGCAAGTACACGCTGGTGTGTGTTTCTCCACGCGGCAGCATATGCCGCGGTTGAGCTGGAAGCAAAAGCAACAAGATTATAGGGCATTGCAGCGCGGGCCAGAGCATAAGAATCGGAAGTCGAAGAAGTAAGAAGCTTTCTCACTCGTTTCGCTCGCACACTCACACACTTGTACTGATGATCAATTAGATGGAGATGAGAGAGGTGGAATCGGCAGCACCAGCAGCATCAGCAGCATCAACAATTCGTCGGTAGGGTAGAGAAGCCCACTGTTCGTTCGCTACCTTCATCGATCGCGTGTGCGCGCAGGAAGACCAATTTTGTCGGCGTGATTTGGGGGTACACTATGGAAAATATTGGCGTCGGAACGGAAAGCTGAATTCGCACTTTGAAGAAAACGTTGTTGCGCCTTACGTTCAGTTGCCATCGCTTTTAACATAGTGCACAAAACGCCGATGAGTAGGATAGACGTGACCGTCCTGGTGCTGTGTGTTTATACGGGTGTAAAGGAGAAGCCGTCGCTACACAGGTAGTGCGTTACACTTCCTGGCTTCCTTTTTAAGGGGACGCGGATGCTGAGTCGTTTGTACTGAAGGCAGCACAAACGACGAACCTCCTTCGGTCGAATGTTGTTTTTACCTTTATCAGTGGAAATAGTGGGAAGAAGAAAAAACAAAGAAAAGAGGTGCGTGTAACGGTGCAGTCTGTGTTGGACGCAACGTGTGCAACTCGCCGTTTCCCGTAGTAAGGGTGGTTTCGTAGTGATGGTCGCGCGTGTATGGTACACGCGTTCGATCGATTAATTAGCTTGCCTGGTGGTTTGTTGTGTTGAAAACCGACCGTGTCAGCAATATGTGTGTGCGATAATGGCGACGTGGTAGTGTTTAGAACGGAAGTAGGCGCATTTTTGAGCTTGCTCCTTCGCGTGCTGCTACGAAACGTTCCTCTTAACAGAATGTATTGAACGCCGTTAAGGCGAGTAAGAAATAATAGACAGGCACTGTCATAGTGGTTGCTTTCACCGGCCTTCAAGTGTTTCTTTCGGTGCACGACAATAAATTGGATGCAGTCTTTCTGCCCGTGCTGCGTGAGTGTGAGTGCGTGTCGCTATAGTGTCTGTACGTGTGTGCCGCGAAGGAAAGAGAAAAGCGAGAAAGCGCATTTCATTATTTCGTTTCTATTTCGACGGATAGAGAAAAGAAAAACATAAAACCGAACCCACCCCCGCCGCCTCCCATCTCATCTGCCATTTCTCTCACGCGTGGATCGCGCGAGCAGTGATCGTGAGCATCCATCTCGAGGAGGGAAAACTTTTCCCCCACAGCACCGCTGCGCTGCGAGCAGGCCTTCGAAATCTTGCTTCCATTTCGAAGCGACCGTCGGTGCCCCTTGGTTTTAAAAGCCCTTGCGCTGGTGGCGACGACCCTATTTTCTCGTCCGTGTGCACCGCAGATTTCCATTGTGCATGGTGCGTGTGTGTGTGTGTGTGTGTTGCGGGCTATTATTGCTAGCTGAGGCGAAAAGCTCCGGTGGTTCAGATGTGATGGGTTTCGGAGGATGTGTTGAAAATTAATGTGTTTTATGACGGCCGCATTGTATGGTGCCATGCGATGCTGCTGCTGCTGCTGCGGCGGATGTGCGATCAAAATAACGTTCGTGGCATTATTGCAGGGTGGTAGGAAAAAGAGTACGCTTGGATAGACGGAGCAGCAAAGCGCAATCGAATAATTCATTTTTTTCTGCTTCGCACGCCAGTATTGAGTTCATTGAAATTAGCGAACCGGGTACAAACGACGTGCAAAAGTTGTGTTCGTGTTTGTGTTTGGGGTCGATGTGTGGGGGTGAATGTGATCGATTGTGTCAGCTGCTTTGATTGATACGCAAGATATCAACCCGCCCGCGATTGTCTAGATCGCAGCCCTAGGAGTCTGGTGATAAAAGTTCTACACTGCAGAGGACACAGTAATTAAAAGTTTCATTTGCTGTTTGATTGTCTTTCGGAGATATGCTGTAAGTGCTCGTTCCCTGCGTGAGTGTTGTGATATAGTGCAGGGGAATAAATAAAAACAAAAATTGTCGTGGAAATTCCATCTGAAGCGTTAGACGCACAGTGAGGCTTGCAGTTTAGTAAACATGATGCTGCGAGATGAGCGTACAAAGCAAGCGTAATCTCACGGCCAACGCTGGAAATGTGAGGCGCTCGCATCAGCAGCATCATCAGCAACAACAGCAGCACCAGCAGCAGCTTCCACTGAAAGGCGATCAGTTGCTGTGCAAATGTCTGGAGAAGGGTCAGGAAATACTGCGCAAAGTGGAAGAACTAACGGTTAACCCGATACGCATACGCGCGGTGTCCCGGGTATCAACGCACTATCAGGTGCAACTGAGTGCAGCAGGTGCAACGACACCGAAAACGACGACGACAACGACGACGACGGCTACTCCGGTGGTCACGTCAAGCGTGATGACCCAGACACACACGACGAACGTCACGAATGGTGGTGGCGGCGGTGGCGTTGGACCCAAAAACAATCACGCCCCAGTGACGACGACACCGCCACCGCCTTCGGTGGGAGGAGGCAACCGAGGTGCTGCTGCCCATCCGGTATCCGATGGTCGCGGAGTTAGTGGAGCAGGTGAAAAGAAACACCACCACTCGGCGACGGGTAACGCGACTAAGACGGGTGCCTCGCCCGGGCTGGTTCGCACGAACGGCAGCGTGGTCAGTAACAGTAACCGAGCAGCGCTGAGCGACAGCAAACGTTTATCGTCGATGAACAACAGGTCGGCGGACGGTAGTGTAACCCCGGTAGGAAGGCTCTCCAGCATTAACTCCACTAACGGTGGCTTGAAAGGATCTGCCACGCGTACGACGGGCACGCCCGGGGCAGGCAAGTCGTGGCCAAAGCCACCGGCACTAACGGTGGCCCCAGTACCACTCAAATCGCCAGCGCTAGTGAAGTTAAACAAAAACTGTGTGCCGCCTGCAGTGAAACCGGCAGTGATTGTCGATTGTACCGCCACGGTCATTAGTGCCAGCGGTGGTGGTAATGATACTCAAGGCAGGGCGAAATCACTATCGACGAGTGTTAGCGGCAGTGACAGCGTTCCACTGATAACAAAAACCCGCCGGCCATCTTTGACGCCTCCGACGATTTCACTGACCGTCACGGACGGTTCCTGCCCACCGCTCGTGGTTTCCGGCACGTCCCCACCCACAACCACCACCCCGACACTGATGATGATGACGTCCACCAAAGACTCGTACCACGAAAGCGACTGGAGCGAAGACTCCGGACGGATGTCGAACGAAAACTTGGAACTGTTCGGTGGCGAACTGGACAACCTCCCGAAGCAACCGGCGGGTGGCGGTGGGTCGGTCTTACCGGGCAAGCTGGACGAATCATTGCTGGGAATATTCGAAAACTCGGCGGTAGACGGGACGGCTGCCGTGATACTGCCGGCACCCGCCACCCATTCCGGTGCATCCTACACCGCCGCCGCCGGACGCTGGAATCGGTCTGCTGGTGTTGGTGGGACACTGCCGCTGCGGAAAAAGAGCGCCAAGTCCGGTGCGGTCGAGCAACCGACAATTACGATCAACGGTGATACCGCCGCACCGGCGGCGGTGGTGGCTGGTGGTGAAAAGGTAACATTAAAATCGGGTAACCTTAAACTAGGGAGAAAGCTTCACCTGGGGGTCCGGTGGTTGTGCATTACCATCATCATCATGATCATCGTTCGACGGTTGCAATTTTGTGAGTGTTTTTTTGCGGAACAGACATTTCTTGTCATTTATTTTGGACGAATGGTCTTGATCGAACCACGATCCGGAACAACGGTTGGAGCAATTGCCCGCGCTTAATTGTGCATTGTACGATTAATAAGACACGATTGGCTTCGTTTTCGTTACTGTTAGACAATTAGGAAAATTGCTTTACTTTTCGGTGAATGTAAAGGGATTGCAATTAGTTGGAAGATGTGGTGAGGAGATGAAAAGGAAAGTCAGTTCTCTGCTGGTTAGGTAGTGCTAAATTAAGTTTGGGATCATATTAATTACCATTGAAAGAGAGATCCAATCGGTCGGCGTTTAACACGGTATGATGGAGTAAAATGTCTATTTACGAAGAGTTTATTTCGCACATTCGGCTGATGTAACAAACATTTATGAAACATCCTATCGGTCGAAAGTTGATAGTAAGATGCCAGGCAGCAAACAACCCGATGTCTTCATGCACTATTTCACTCGAAACGAAGAAGGTCCGGTGGTGCAACATGTTTTCGATTGTTGGTGGCATTGGATGGCTGCAAATTCGTATCGCTCACCATTCGCATCTCTTGACAAACATTCGCCGAAAACGTCCGCCACGTGTGATGGTTCACAAACTAAAGCACGAGACGAGCGAGTTCCTTAATTAAATTCTCGTACTGGGGCTGGGGATGATAGTTTCACGTCCGAAAAGTGTTTCCCCATGCAGCGATTAGAAAAACAAGCGTTCGATCGCGTAGGGTGCCAGATAACTCTATTCATTTCCGGACAAGCCCGTGGTGTTACGTACTACACTAATGTCTCTTTCTCTCTCTTTTTCTCTACACCCCTT